>VYVB01000485.1:0-216644 GCA_009761775.1 Ficus carica | reverse complement strand
TTTATTTTTGGAAGGAAAACTTTTGGAAAAGTTTGATTGAAGTTGACCAATCAAATATAAGCTCAAGTTGATGTTGTTTGGCTCGGGGATTTAGAATTCCTTGGTCCCACAAACTTATGGAAGGATTGGGATGGAGTTGAATGAAAATAAGTAAATAAATAAATTTTCTACCAATTTTGACCTTTATAAATTAAAGAATTTTCCAAATGTCAATAAGTGTGAGTTTGTAAATTCCAGTAATAAAACTATATCGTCGTTCTTCATTTCCTTCTAATATCAATACCAAACAAATAAATAGAAAATCATCATATTTCATTCCTAAAATTGATTTATGTAATTTTATTAATAAATTTTATTTTGTTCCTCTCGTCAATTTATGTAATTAAAAAAAAGATCTCATTTCATTTAAATAAATAATATTATGGGCTTTCAATGTTTGAGTTTTTAAGAGAGAGTTGAAGAATATAAATCAAAATTGATTTAATTTTAAAAACTAAATAAAAAATAAATTCTAGTAATAAAAATTAATCCGTCATTCTTCGTTCCCTTCTAATTCCAATACCAAACTACTAAATAGAAAATATCATATTTCATTCCTAACATACCAAACAACTTTAAAGAAAATTATCAATCTTTCCTTCCTCCGCACTCTCCTTCCCTCGTATTCTCCATTCTTCCACCATTCCATCCCTCCAACTAAACGGTGCCTTAAACTCGAGATGAAGATGAGTACTTAGATGATCAAATTTGATTTATCAATCCCTAAAAAAAAACAAAACAAATATTAGAAAAACTTTCTAACAAAATTCTGTGGTAGTATATATCATTAATAAAAACAAATGGTAAGATATTAAAATTAAAAAAAAAAAAAAAAAAGGAAGGAAGTTGTTTATTTAAATCCAGTTTTGAGCATCTTATTACTTTAGAATGATTTAACGAAATCTTACGGTCTAGAAAGACTGTTTTTTGCTCTGAAAAAAAAAAAAAACAAACAAACAAACTTTCTAGAAATTTTCACCAATAGCAGTAAAATCTTAACAGATGAATTAGTGTCGTATGCTAAATTCTCAACGTGATATCATAGATGGAAATGTAGAAAAATTAATGAAATTACTAAATTGCCTCACCTCCAGTAGCAAAAATGGCCTTCCCATCGGGAAAAAAAATTTTATATGTTTTTTTTTTTCTAAGGGTTAATTATTGTTATTTTGTCCTTAATCTTTTTACGAAGCTATGATTTTATCCCCCCAAACCCTTTTTTTTTGTGATTAAAATATCCTTAAACTTTTAAAAGGGTACAATTTTATCCTTTTTACAAAAAGGGTTAAAAATCAGTTGCAATAATTCACATTTGATATTTGTAAGTTGAATCACGTGAATTTTTTTCTTAATTACCATTTACTAGTAAATTATGTGCGATTGACATGACACTTTTCATTAAAACTTTTAATCTTTTTGCACCATTTAAAGAGTTTAGGATCTTTTAATAAATAAAAAAAGATTAGGAATCAAATCGTAACTCCGTAAAAAAAATTTGGGACCAAATGAACAATTTACTCTTCTTTTCAAAGAAGGTGGTTTTTTTTTTTTTTTTTTTTGGGGTCCTAAAGAAAGGTAGCTAATTAAGTAAAGCTGACACGGTTTTAAAGGTTTAAAAAAAAAAACAGTAGGGTAAAAATTTCTCTTGTAACTTCTTAATATTAGCTTTGGTTTAGAGAATAATTCTCAGATAGGCAGTGATATTTTATCACATCACTGCATGCATCTTAGGTGGTAAAAAATTACTCTTCCCTTACGTCTGTTTTACCATTATAAATTACTCCCTTGCTTCAAAATCTGCATTAATCACCGAGCAGTAAATGCTAGATTTACAGCTATACAACAAAAAAAAAAAAAGGCAAATGTTTAGAAAAAGCCCAGATGATAAACAATTAAAGAGAAGTCACTGAGGCCTGACCTAGCGTTAATCAAGGTTAGAAAGTGCCAATGAACGCCTAATCAAGATCAGAAAATGCCAAGCAAAGTTATTTATAAAAAAGAAAGGACCTAAAGCGATGTACTGAGAAAATAATTTGGTATATATAAACGAAAGATATATCTAATTTGTCTTATTATTGTGAATTTGTTAGGGATTCTAAAGAAAGTCATATTGTTTCGTTTGTCATTTGTAATTTAATGTTGAATGGATTTAAATCAGGATAAAGAGTCAAGAGTCACTTTCATCTCCTCGAGTAGATTTTAAGGGTTTTTTTATGTATTATAGAGATTTTATTTAAATAAACTTTTATAAGATTAGTGTCACATCAGTTGTAAGTGAAAGAAGTATAAAGTGATTTTGTTAATAGTTTAAAGATCGAGAGGTATAAGTATTAGTTTTTAAATGTTAGAATGAAGTTCCAAATGTATTAAATTTTGAAACTTATATGGTCTAAATTTGAAATAACAATTTTTTCTATAATAGTTTAAAGCTCTAGGAGCATTTTTTTATTAATAATTCCATCTATTTAACTGTCGAAAGAATAAAGATAAAACTATTTCATAATTTAAAGAACATCTCTACTAATTTTTAAAATTCAGATAACAATGTTAAGAAAGCATCAAAATTCACTAAGCAAAAATGAAATTTGTCCCTTTATTTTCATGGATAAAAGAATATCAAATAAGAGAAATGCCAAATCCAAACTCCTTTTCAAGAAATTGCAAAAATCATTGCCGGGGGGTGGGGGGTGTGTGGGGGCCCACAAGAAGAAAGGGAAGGGCATGGCATGAAAGAAGCCTAGATAGGAAAATAAGGTTTGGATTATAACTTAAAACAAAAGCTAAAAAAGATTTCACGTGCGTACAAAAACCAAACCGAGAAAATCCCAAATTTGCAGTGCGCCCATTGATAGGACACTTCCAAGGACAGACAATGAGACCCCCTTCCGTCATTCATACCTCAACATCCTTTCTCTCTCCCTCTACTTATCTTTCTTTTCTTTTTCTTCTCTTGCTTTTTTTTCCCCCCTATATTTTAGGGCTCCTCCTCTGCAGGTAGGACTTTTACCCTTGTATGATAGACGGAAAAAGAAAGAGAAAGGAATTTATAGTGTGTCTGGAACTTAATAGGGTGTTTGGTGTAGTGATTTGAGTTGAGATTTTTAAGTTTGAATAGTAATTTTTGTTGAATTTTTCTAGAAAAGATAAAAAAAAATTTCAAAAAAAAGATAAAAAAAAATACAGTTTAACTTGAGTTGAGTTGGAATGCCAAAACCCCATAAATAAAAATTTTCATATCAGTTATTGTCATTTTATGAAAAGTCACCTAAATATTGGTTGTTTGGTAGGGTAAAAATTAAGAAGGAAAATTGAAAATTCTTGTACTCCACCACTTTTAAATCCTTTCAATTTGAAAAGAAAAGTGAATGAAAATTTTTTATAAAGTAAATGTGGATAAATATTTATCTTGATCTTAATTAGTCTATCATCATTTTCTAATTATATAAGATTATAATTGTAAAATGTATTTAGATATTTGTTAATCATTCATTTATTTTTTTTAACAATCTGATTTATGAAAGTCCTTAAAAATTTAAACTATGCTATACAGAACCATTCCGATCATAAATCATATCAGTACAAATTTAATTTAACCTCTAAAGCAACAATTCCTATTGATAAGGCAAAGTAGGAGATCCACAATTAAAAAAAAATACAAATGGCAAAAACTTTTTTTAGTCAATGTCAATTAAATTTGAGATAGTTTTTAACAAATATGATCAAAATCATGTTGAATTAAATAATATGCATTTGGTGCAAAGAGTTGAATTGTAGAATTTGAATTGAATTATACATTTGGTGTAGCTTTGAATTATTGGAACAAAAAATGTAAAAACTTGCAATATATTTAAAAAATAATATCAATATGAAAACTTATTTCGTTCGTCTAAAAATTCTGTTTAATTAAAAAAAAATTGTCTCATTTACATTTGTAAATTAAAAGTTATGAACTTTTTAAATTTGAGTTAGAGAATTATAAATAGTAACTGTGAAAATGAAACTGGAAAAAAAAAATTTAATTGTAATTTTATGACCCAAACTTTTGCACTAAACATGAATTAAATTAAAGAAATTTAATGAAAATACGATGCTTAAAAACTATATTGGGATTTTTCTTTCATACCCACTAAAGAATTCCTAACTATATAGGGGACCCAATAGGCCAGCAGTTTCAGCAAATTTTGGACCCCATTTATCCACTGCAATGTCACCTCACTCTAACCCTAAACCCAAAAGACAAAACTGAAAAAGAGCACAACCCAAGTGTTTAGCTAAAATCTTTTGACATTTGAGCCCTTTGAAACATGTATATTGGATCCAATAACACAAGATTAGACCATGGAAGAGAAAAAAAAAAAATGGAAATTGACCCAAAAAAAACAAAAAAACAAAATCCCTAGTGGGATTTGAAACATGTGAACATACTATATGCCCCCCACATCTCTCGAGAACCAAGAAAATAAATAAGAAAATAAAAAAATAACATTAATTATAGTTAAGATAAAAAGGATCAGAAAGCAAAAGGCTGACAGTAAATTTGAATCCATGATAAAACAGTGATTTCTTTCGGTTCATGCAATTTGAAGTCTCTGCAGAAAATTAAAGCTCTTTTTTTTTTTTTTTTTTTCAAAAACCAAAAAAAAAAATACTTTAAATTAATTTCATTTAAATTTAATTTAATTTACTCACCAACCTTGCTGTCCGAATGAGATGTGACTTTGGGACCAAAATGGGCAATGTTCGTCTTCTTCGTTCTTTCACAACAGATAGAGTTTTTGCTTGGGGAAAGAGAAAGGCACAAAAAGCACCCCCAAAAAAACCAAAAAAAAAAAAAAAAACCCACATAGAAAAAAGTATCAATAGATAAAAAAAGAAACTCTCTGCATAACCCATTTTCCATATGAACACAAAAAGCACACAAAAAAAAAAAAAAAAAAAAAAAAACCAAAATTAAGAAAGAAAATGTTAGAGAGTTTCTTTGAGTAAAATTTAACAAGATAATAATAATAATTTAAGAAAATGTATTATAAGAAGAAAAAAAAGATTGAGCCGTCCCGCCAATATCACCCCACCACCACCACCATATCATCATCATCATCATCATCAAAAGAAGAAGAAGAAGAAGAAGAAAGTTTTGAGCTTGGAAACGGAGAAGAACTTCCTTCTACAATAGCCAGACCAAAACGCCTTGTCGTTTAGTGATCCAAGCAAGATTTGCCTCATTGAAGAAGAATAATAATATTGAGAGTGTTCTTCTTCTTCTTCTTCTTCTTCAACATTATTATTAGTATTGTAACTTGTACTACTAATCCAACTTATTGTCGTTTCCAAAGCTCCCACCATGTTACTCCCACCAAAACTTTGTTGCTAACGCAGTGTCGCTCCAAAAGACCTATACATAGCATGAAATATCACATAAGAATGAGACTGTTGTTGAAAGGATAAGAAACGAAGATGGGTTTTGTTTATCTTCAAAGATGAACAAAATAAAGAGTAAATAAAAGGGCATAAGTGAAACAAAAAGAAATCATTGGGGATTTAACATGAAACATGAAAAACAAGAGAAAATAGGGGATAATGAAACATGGGAATATAATGGTGGAGTGTTGTAGTACGTTTCTCTCCCTCTTTCTCGTTCTTCTTCTTCTTCTTCTTTCGTTTGAGAAGCCTCCTTTTGATGGGATTTTCTTTTCTTGTCCCGTCGTGGAAAAGAAATAGAAGCTATTTATGTTTTAAAGAGGGGTTTTTTTTTTTTTTTTTTTTTTGGTGGGTGTTGAGAGAAAGAAGCTCAAGCTTGAGGGGTTAGATAGAAATAAGGAGGTTTTTTTTTTTTTTTTTTTTTTTTTTTCTGGCCTTGTGTGGAAGACTGTTGTTTCTCTGGCTTGGCATATGAGGCCAAATAAATGTGGGAAACAAAGAAAGTGAGAAAGAAATGGAATTGATTTGTGTTAGTACGAATTAAAAATTATTTTTTTATTTTTTATTTTTATTTTATTTTTTTTGCCTTCTTAACTCTCTTTGCACACTGCTTGGCGATTGATCCAGAAGCACCAGATTAGCTAGATTTGCGCAAGCAATCTCTGTCCCTTTTTTCCTTTCTCTTTTCCATGCATACCCTTCATCCAGCTTCAAAATCCCACTTATGCCCTCTCTCAAAGTTTGTGAGATAACCCCACAACATAATAGTAATGTACATGATTTTCATTGGATTATTTTCAAGTTTATTCTTGAATTTAAGTTTACTTTTATTTTATCTTCTGAATTTTAAAAACGTTCATTTTATTGTTTGAGATTTAAATTTAATCTCATTTTATTATTTCTATCATAATTGTAGTTAAAAACATACAAAATAAGGTAATTAATCTTATTAAATTTATTTTAAATAAACAGAGAAGATCACAATACTACACTTTAATTATTACTTTTTATAGTTTTTAATTACAATTCTGATAGACGGGATAAAGTAAGATCAAATTCAAAACTCATGGGGTAAAATAAAAATTTTTAGAATTTCAGAAACATAGCGAGAATAATTTTAAAGTTCAAGTGAGAATAATCCTTTTTCATTTTATTGCAGGGCTTTTTATGCAGGTATATGCTTACTTGTAGTATATATTTCTTTTCTTTTTAAAAATAGGGATGGGTATTGAACAAAAAATCTTAATTTATTAGATTAATGTGGATTTGTAGATATAATATGCGCGCAATGTTGTTAATTTTCTAAATATTAAATATGAATGGAATCACATATAAGCGAACAAAATAAAAAGTATGCTTTGAAATTGGCTGATAAAAATCTAACTATTTAAAATAATGGCACAAAAGACTGTTTTTCTATGGAGATTTTTCATGGTAACAATGAAAGACATTGTTGGTAGGATTTGGTTTTTCAACCACTAAATGTATATTAAAATTATCTTATAAACATACTTTTAATGGTTTGACGGTAAGAACATTGTCATACCTAATTAAAGATATTATTTTATATTTTAGATAAAATTTACGATATAAATTAACTGTACTTTTATTATATTGATTAATACAATCACTGGAATTAAATTTTTAAGCATATAGTCTGTTAGTGTTCATATTTAAAATTTATAATATGATACAAAGACCTTAATCGGACTGTTAAAAAGTTAAGTGTTCAATTAAAATAACAATAATTATATACAATAAAATTAAAATTAAAAGTAATATATGTCTTAAGGCCGGGTTGGGATGTGTTTCCAAAAATGTTTTCTAATTTTTTTTTTAATCTTTTTCCCCTGATTCTATTATTCTCTTTTCTAATATTTTTAAAAAATTTAAATTTAATAATCTATAATTTTAAAACAAATTAAATTAATTTTTTTAAATTATATAAAATAAAATAAAAAACAAACTATAATCTATATTATTAATTTTAAAGAAAATATATTTTAAATTTTTAAATTTTTTGATTTTAAATTATTTATTTTTACGAAATGTATATTTTTAAAACTCAAACCTGTTTAAGTTTTTTCCTGTATTTTAATTGATATTGAAATTGATGTCGAGGCTGACTCTTCCTGACAAAACAAGCACCAAGGCCGAGGCAAAAAAATTTTATCGAGACGGCCAAAAAAAACCCTACACGACAGTGTGGTTCTCGACCTAACATTCGTTTATGGATTCTAGGGTGTATATATATACATATATGTAACATATATACATATATGTATATATATGAGTATGTGTCATGGTGAGTCGCAATGCAGCAAAGCTAATGCTAAAACTATTACAAACTAGCTACCTTAGCCCTCTAATTTCTTTGTTGAAGAAAAATGGGGTTTGACCCACTTTACCCTTTGGCTCTATAAGAATTCCACTAAAGAAAAAAGGGCAAAAAAGCAAGAACGAAGTGGGGTCCATTTTTGAAACCCACCCCAAAGGGTATTTTGGTCATTTTGACTCGCAGATGGGAAAAAAAGTACCCCGGGTTTCACGTATGATGTTTTAGCAAAAGTGGTGTGGATTTTCCTCTTGTGGGTTTTCTCTGCACCGCACATTTGTGGCCAAAAATTTCTCTCTTGTGTACTTTACTATTCCATCAAGTGTTTCAAATTATGTTCTTATTAAAAAAAAAAAAAATTTCAAATTATGTGTTTCTATTTGCTAATGAGTTGAAAGTTTGGGTGAGAACTTCATTACATGTATAATTCTCATATAAGGAAAAAAAAAAAAAAAACATAATGATAGACACACTACTAATCTCTTAGATTCTCGTAATGATATATTTCTACTGTGATATAATAATTCAATACTAGTTAAAACTACGTATTTCGCATGTGTAAAACACATACGTATTAAAACTATTGAATATATATCTTATAAATATTATATGTCAAAGTTTTCAAAAATATTTATGATTAAAATAAGAGACTAAAAAAAGATATTTAAAAAAGTTACTAAAGAAAAAAAATAGAAATCAAGAAAAAAAAAAAAAAAGGAAAGACATCATCACAAAAAGATAAAATAACTTAACCAAATTTTTAAATAGTGGTTTTAGAAAACTTTGCTCTTTAAATATACTTATAGATTATGGTATATCGATTACTTTTTCTTAGATAACTTGTCATAAAATTTTCATTATTATATTAATCAGTTGAATTTCAATATTAACATTATGTTATATTGATTTTTTTTTTTCCGTTAGCCCATTAATTTGCGAGAACCTGTCTTAAATAAGAAGAGAAAAATATAATTTAAACAATTCATATTGTAAATCGTTTAAAAGTTCACCCATCACGGGTTAAAAATATGAGTCAGGTTTACAGGTCCCCAAGTCAATTTTTTGTTACATGCCCCATTTAACTATATATTACTTTGTATTAAATATACTATACATGATATTGTATAATATGTGTAAATTTAAAAATTAAACTTTAATATTTTGGATATATAAAAAGTTAAAACTATGGTTGGTTGAATTTAGATTGAAATCATAATATGTATATATTTTGATGAAATAACTAATCAAGTAAACGGGATATTCCATAGACATCTTGAATCCACAACAGGAAATCAACCCCATTCCCGCCAATTTCAAATGGGTTACGGGGTAGGCGGGAATGGGAGTACTTATATTCACATGATGGATTGACAAGAAAACCAACCTTCTTCAAACCAGTCATATTGCCATCCCATACAATATGATATTATATCGATTACATTTTTTTTTCATAATTTATCATAAAATTCTCATTATTAAATTAATAAATTATTGTTTCCGGTTTTTGAACTAGTTTTATTATTATTATTATTATTAGTGCCTGTTTCTGATAATTCTATGTAAAAAAAAAAAAAAAAAAAATCACAATAGAAATAGCGTGTAATATTTCGAAATCTAACGGCATGAAAGTACATCCATAGAGCACCACGGAATTCTCACTCATGTTTTTAAGGAAATGTAGGGTTATAATGGCATGTGAAGGTCACAATCCGAAGAAAACTAAAGAAGGAAAAAAAAATTTCGGGGTTTGGAAATTGAAGATTGATTTATGATGATGGTGATGGGACACGTGTACGGTGATTAGAAGTAGGTTGCATTTCTGGCAAAGTACACAAAGAGTAGCAAAGCTAGATCTATAACAAAAGAAAAGGAAAAAGAAAAAGAAGAACAGCAAGAGACAGAATGTCTGAGGAAAAAGTCCGGTACACACAGAGAAAGAGCAATGGATTTTTTCAGGCAAAGAGAGAAGGAAAATCAAAGAGAAAGAGAGAGAAAGTGATTGTGTACCTGAATAGAAAAGTTTGGCAGCTCATAAACCGAAGATTCAGTGGATCATCATTATCAATAGTACAATCTGACGGTCCACATTAAATCTCGTTACACATTATCAGAAACAAACAAACAAAGACTTGAAAAAGAAAAAAAACAAAACAAAACAAATTAAGACCCGTTTAGTTAATCCACTTAAGTTAGAGTTTATTTATTGGAGTTGATCTTTGTAAATATATATTTGATTGAAAATCAACTGTTTGAAGTTAATAAAAAATATAAAAACTTGAAATATATTCAAAAAAAAAATTTAATTCATTTCTCTCAAAATTTTATGTAATTTTTCACTTAAAATAATAAATTTATGGATTTTTAAATTTGAATTTTAAGAGAGATTTAAATATATAATAATAAAATTGTGTTTATTTTTGAGAAAAAAAAAAAAGAAAAAAATTGAAAAAATCCTTCTGAAGATGTCCCAAACCACCCCTAAATCTCTTATACATTACCAGGAAAAAAAGTACATAATAAACTTGAAAGGAAGCTATATATGTGTGTGTGTGTGTGTATATATATATAGAGAGAGAGAGAGAGAGTCTGAAATTTGGAGATTCTGAGATCTCTCATAGAAGATTAATGAAGAAATGTGGAACAAAGGCTGAGAATACTTGAATGAAAATATTTAAGCTCTGATCAAACGTTGAGCTGAAAGGGTACACAAATATCTCTTTCATTTTCCACCCCAATATCATCATATCTTAACATTTAAAAACACCAATATATATACACACACACACACATATATATATATTTTTGTGGGTACTGCAAAACTATAGAGTTTATAAACAGAAAATAACTATAAATAAGAGAGACATACCTTGGTATTTTCCTCAGCTGAAAAGAGCAAAGTTTTCCTTAAACCGAATCCATTTCTCTGGCTTGAAAAAAAATACGTTGGAGGAGAGACTAGCTTGCTCTTTCAAAGCTAAAGGAGGAATAAAATAGTAAAGATATTTATAAAAGCACCCGACATGCTTTGTATTGTAAAATCATATTAAAATACTTTTTTTTTTTTAACAAATTCGGAAAAACTAAAAATAAATAAATAAATAAATAAATAAAAGGCAAAAGATGGGGTTTTCTATTCTAGCTTCTCTTTTTCACAGTCGAAATTCAGACTCAGCTGAGCAAAAGCTTATATCAGCTTTTTGTTTTTATTTATTGTTTTGGTTTTTCTTTTTTCTTTTTTCATTTTTTTTAATTATGTTGTCTGTAAAAGGGTGTCTGTGGAAATATGATAATTAAATCATAAAGGGCAGTGAGTTTTATAGGCTTTTAATGAGAAAGCAGGTGACTACACTGTGACCCCATCCACCCATATTCAATCCTATCTAGAGTCTCTATTGTTAGAATTTTTTTTTTTTTTTTTTTTTTTAAGATAACTGCAATTTTATCTTATCAATAAATATATAATTTAGTCATCACATTTACTTTTTAATGATATAATCTACGATTAAAAGTCATTATGAGTATCTAGTTATAAATTATTCACATATATATATTCAAATATTTTATCATTGAAAAATTAATCAGCATAGTAAAATAAAATACTAATATAAAAGTACAGTTCTTATTATAAAATTTCCTTTTTTTTTTTTTTAATAACTTTGACGATGCAAAACCTTGATTGTGATCATGAAATCAGAGTTCAGATATACAACTCATGAATTGTGAAAAGTACCTTATAAGCCAAAAAAAAGGGGGGGGGAATGAAAAAGAAAAAAAGAAGGCAAGTTATATTGCATGATTACTCATAAAAATTCAGATTGCAAAGGATTGAGTGGCCATAATTCGGACTTTGGAGAGAGAATTTAGAGTCTGAATATATATATATATATATATTAATTTTAATATAAGAATCGAAATCGGAATTAATGTAAATCTAGTTTATGCATGTATTTCAACTCAAAACTCTAATAAACTGTTATAAATTATTAATACCAATTAGATAAATATATGGTTTCAATATATAAACTACTAAATTTTACATTGTATCAAAATCAAGATATCAATAATTGTATACTTATTATAATGATATTAACATTAACTATAGAAAAATTATCATAATATTAGGGCACTAAATTTATTTTTTAAAAAAAGATGGTTATAATTAGATTCCAACTAAAACATATTAAGCGTAAATTTGACATAGATTATTATTAGTTGATTGATGGTGTCTCAACAGATTTTATTGAGGCATTGAAACTTCAAAAATATGGCACAGATCAATAATGGTGGATGGTTATGGGGGATATTTTTGGCACGTACAGTAGAAAAAATGTAAGTATGTACTAAGAATTAATGCACAATACAGTAAAATTCACCCCCACAAAAAAAAAAAAAAAAAAAAAAAAAAGGAAGAAAAAAGCACAACGCGGTAAAAATCAGAAAGAAAAAAATATATATATATCAATTCAAGTCATGTTTTGCTTTGCCATGAAGAAGTTAGGTAATGATGTACATGTACTGTCTGGTTAAAAGGGTGAAACAGAGAGACATCAACGGAAAATTGTTTCGATCAAATCATCAAAAGGCTTTTCAAGAAAAATAAATAAATCATCAAAAGGCTTGTTTTATTTTTCAAAGAAGAAATCGTCTTTTTTTTTTTTTAGAAAGAAATCGTCGTAGTTTTGGCATGGAGTGTTGTGCATGTCAAACTTAATAATGGACTACGCGAAGAAGGTTATTTCAAGTCCATATATATATATATATATATGTGGACATATATATATATATATATATGTAACTTCTAGATTCACTAAAAAGTGGGAGAAATGTGCATAATTGAAGTTTTTTTTTTTTGTTAACCTTTATTCTCCCCTTACTTTTTGTTTTTATTAATAATTTTATTTTTTTTGGTCTTTTCTGTAGGTTATAATTTGGAGTCTAAGGATTAAATAAAGAAATCAAAGGACAGAGTGTGTGTCTATATAATTTTATATAAATAGTTGAAGTAAATAATTAGTTTTTAAAATATTTGGAACAAATAACAATAAATAACGAAAACAATAATTTATTTATTTCTTATGAATATGCTATTCACTAAGTATGTTTTGTTAATTATCTAATAATTTTTATTTACCTAATAAATTTACTAATTACTTCAATTATTGTTCGTAATAATACTATTTATTATAATTTTTCAAGAAAAAAAAATACTTATCACAATGATAAAGTTCAACAAAAAATACACAAGTTTCTCCCAATTTGAAACCTAACCCAGTGTGGATAACTTTGCTTACGAGTGACTACAAAAAGACGAAAATAGGACATGAATTTTTTTTTTTCATAAAGTTATAGGATAAAGATTGACATACCTAGATAAACTCGGAGGTGGATACCTCCCCGCGTGATATATAGATCTCTCGCAAAGTAGATTATCAATATATCCCAACTAATGTGGTGACGATGACTCAACCCCAAGCATTTAACAAGAAGGATTAACGTCTTATCAACCCAACTAAATTAAGAACATTGATGACTGTAAAATCCTTTATAAATAGAGAAGAGAGTAGACAAGCTAAAGATGAGGAGGAGAATACAACTAGGAATAGGATTAAAGAAAAGACAACCAAGTAATTTCTTGTCCATATATAATTAATTGAGTCTATTAGTTTTATGACTTTCAATTCAATTCTGTCTTTCTAATCTTTTTATATTAAGAGATTGAGGATGAAACCCTATTCGATTACGCATTCGACTTTTTATTGGATTTTTCCTTCATGTGATCTTAATTATTGCTTATGGTTTTTTTTTTTTTTACAAGATAATTAAGTTGAGATCTTTCTCATCATCACTACTAAGTGTATACGTATATATATATATATTAGAAATTTTAGTTTACTCATCTATATGCTTGGTTTTTAAAAATTGATATAATCTCATATTTGATTTCTTATCGTTGGAATTTGATACGTAGAATTCTTGGGAAATATTTGTTAAGTGAGGATGGACGGTTTATTAATTAGGACTTAATTGTTAAGTCATGATAATAGATTAGTTTCAAGTTGTCAATTTTATTTGTGAATTAATTGTTAACCGGAGTACTAAAAAATTATGATGGATTCTAAAACCTAGTTAATTTATCATCTATTGAGTTTGCATTTGAAGCGGCTTCAATTCTCCATCATAATTAAGTTAGAATTCATCCTATTTAAACATCTTAAATTCTATGCAAAAATACATTAGAACTTGTTGATCAATTTGATCTTCTAACAATATCTTAAGAAAGTAAAATGAAGGTGAGTTATCGCTTTTATTGCTACTTCTCCTCCAGTAGAGGAAGCATCCACGTGAACAGTGGTAGAAGAAGCGGAAACAAGAATGATGAGTAAGAGATTATTTGGAGTTAAACTCTTCGCAATTATCAATAAATATAGATAAATCTGACCCTTCTCTTGTTCTCTGCAACGAATATAGGATACTATTAAAAGTGAACGTCCTTTTTAAGTAGCAATCTTTCCTACTAGATCATATTATTGCAAGTTACAAAATTCTATCTAGGTAGGATACATGTATTTTTATTACTAATTTTAATTTGTTCGAACATCACAATGCTCACTCGAATTCAAGATAAGAACGAAAATTTGTAAATCAATTGCTTATAATTGTTTTAGGTCTCTTTGGACAAAACAAAATTAAGTTATTTTTCACAAATAAGAATCATGATGACATATACATGAAAAATTGGTAATATATATACATGAATTTATAATTAACTTCAAGGTGTATGGTTCGAATTCATGTTTAAAAAAAAAGATATGCATGAAAAATTGGTAATATATATACATGAATTTATTGCTTGAATAAGAGAACTGTAAAGATAAATAATATTAAGGAAAATAATGGTAATAATTATGAATTGTTCCCGAATATTAATACTGATGATAATAATAATAATATTAAAGCCTTCACCGACCAACCAATATTAAAGTTTCGGACACCAACCTGCATGGTCATTAGGACGAAATAGCAGCCGAATTTTTCTGACTGACAGAACAAAAAGAAAGCCCAAAATAAAAAGAAGGAAAAGGCTGATTTTATTTGTTATCTTTTTTTTTTAATAATTATTAAAAGGATGATTTTGTTATGATGAGACCACGTTGTATGGGAAAATGGGACCTTTTTTTTTCTTTATTTTTTTCTCTCACTTTTTGACCTTTTATTTTTACCTCTTTTTATTATGTGTCAAGTGCGTATTTGACCACGTCTGAGTAGAGGTGAGCCCAAAGAGAGAAAGCTGGGTTTTTTTTTTTTTTGGGTAAATAAATTTTTTTTTTTAAAGCTAGCCTATTGGTCCTATGTATTTTTCAGTGGTGGCCACATGCATAAATGTGGGTCAAAAGTTAATATTAAGGTCCCAAAAATATTAACTTTCTTTTCTGGTAAAAGGCTACTAAAAGATGCAGGGGAAAAAGAAAAGGTGGTGCTTTATGCCCTGAATTGCTTTTAGACTGTCCCTTCCAAACCTCATACTCTATTGGATATGTATTTGACATCAATAGTAGCACTAACAATAACTAGTTTTCTTTACATTCAATTAAGCTTTGAAGATGACAAGTAAAATGAAAAAAGAAAAAAAACTTCAGACATTTCTATATGTATATATATTATATTGTATATAAATTTATGGGATCTTCTATAGATCATCACTTTCAAAATGGGGGAAATTTCCCCCACTATATGTCTACCACTAGACCGTTAAGTAAGGATTTTTTAATAAACACAAAGTAATCCAACGGTTTAGAGTGATCAAGGGCATTTAAGGGCATTGAAGGACAAGGAAAAATGTTTACCTGGTTACAAACAGTTGTTTGTATAGAATGGTATGACTTTTTTTCATTTTTTGTTTGGGTTTTTCTACAATAAGACTTTTTTTTTTTTTTAGTAAGATTTAATAGAGTTTCGTTTAGAAACCCTATCGTAGAGCATTATTTTATAAACGTTCAATAAATTTTAACAGTAAAGATGAGCTTTTTTGTTTTTGTGGGGGGGGTGGGGGGGGGGGGGGGGGGGGGGGGGGGGGGGGGGGGGGGGCGTCGCGTCTAGGGAGAGGGGGTTCCCTTGGCATCTTGGCCGGACGTTAGGGCGGCTCGAGGGACTAGTGAGAAACCAATTTTTTTTTAAATTTTTTTTGAATTTTATTTTCTTAATATATATATTATAGGATTAAGGTACTATTATAATTATCGTGCATAATCAACAGTTGTACTATTGTCAATCGACCATAATTGATTTTCTTGTTATTTGACAATGTGTAACAGTGTATATGGACTAATGCCCGTATGGTGTAATGCCTCCAGACGGTGTTTTTCCGTTTTAACTCAAAACTCCAAAATTTACAATTCACTTTCTCTCTCTTCTATTTTCAAAAAATTAAACTTTAAAAGTCATAACTTTCTTATTTCAAATCGAATGAGATAATTTTGTGTCAAAATGATCACAACAATAACATGAACGATTAAGATACATTATATATATATATATATATTTTTTTTTTTCCAACTCATTTTAAAATTTTCTATTGCTTTCTATATATAGTTCATTTTTAATTTATATTTCAATAAACATACATTTCCAAGCCAACCCCCAAAACTCCGTCTCCAAAGTCCCCTCAAACGGGCCCTAATTCTTGATATTCGGATGATCCGAGTTGACATGTCTACATTTAGAGATGATGTACGTAATCTAATCTCAATATACAAGTGTATCTTGTATTTTAAGTTTAGTAAAAAATTACGTTATTATTTTGAAACTCATCAAATATGCGCTAGTACATTTTAATTGTGTACCAAATCCATTAAAAAAAAAAAAAAAAAAGGTCAACGTTCATACTTGACTAAAACAATAAAAAAAAAAATCCTCTCAAATTTCCTGTAACTGTTTATTAAAAATCCAAAATAAAGAAATTATATATATATAAAGACGTTTTCTTTGTTTTTGTTAATTTGGGTTTTGTTTTTAAAACAAAAAAGTCATATTTTTATGGGGGTTTGTTTTAAAAAAAAATTATATATGTTAAAATTGAATTCGACCATTTCATATATGAATTTTATACACATTTAAGATATTTTGATAGATATTGATGAGATTTAATGTAAACGATATGTTTTCTAATTAAACCGAAAATATAATGTTTAACTAAACAATCATTAGCATATAAGTTAGCATTTTCACTACTTTGTGCTTATTCACTCATTACCATCCCTCACTACCACGTACTATCTTATCAGTCCTTAAAACATATCAACAGAAGTTACAATTACACTATTGCCACCAGTGCATTTACGGTACTAACCTTCAACATTATCCTTTTGTACTGGCAATTAATATTAAATAACTTCAAATAACGCTTTCGTCCAAACTTTATACTGTTTTTACCTTCCCCTTGCACGATTTTCCAACACAACTCCAACTAAACCGGATACAGTCATACAGCCGGTTATAGATTAACTCCAAATTTGATCCCAACCGACCACTTGTCAATTTGCAATGCTGTAAAACTTCCACAAAAATCAGCGTGTGGGACTACAGAAAAAGCCTATATATATATATATATATATATTAGGATTTGAAAAAAGGTATTACTGATAGAGTTATGTTTTTAAGCGTTTGTTTAGATGACTGGTTTCAATTCAAAATTTTCATTCTCATTGTTAATCATGAATTTAGTTGAACTACTCAGTTCTAACTTTCAGTTCAAGTCTTGAATAATACATTTGTTTGGATGATCGGTTTTAATCTAAAAAGTTCATTCTTAATTGTCAACCGTGCATTTAGTTGAATCACTCAGTTTTAATTTTCAGTTAAGTCTTGAATAGTGTTCTCATACTCAATTCAAGATAAAATTTTTGAAATTCCAACTTGAACATAAATTCTCAACTCAAAACATCAATTCAACTTATTTTTTTAAACTAAATTAAAAAAATTTAACTCAAATTGACAAATTAAACGAATATATCAAGTCATGATATATATACATATATATCAAGGGTCTTGTATCCGGCACCCCATTTTTTTCGGACATGAATAGTACCCCCCCGGGGAGGTCTCCAATCTCTATCTCTCTCTCAATTTTCGCTGAAAATCATGGTGAGAGTCGCCGGACAGAGAGCTTACCTTGCAGCAAAGCCGAAACTCACCGCTGACGAACGAACGACCCTCCCCCTCCCCACTATCGGAATCTCTGTACCTCTCTCTCTCTCTCTCTCTCTATTTTTGGCAAAAATCATGGTGAGAGCCGCCGGAGAGAGTGCTTCCCTTGCAGCGAAGCCGGAACTCACTGTTGACGAACGACCAGCCCTCCTTTCCTTCCCCACTACCGGTATCTCTGTATCTCTCTCTCTCTCTCTCGATTTTTGCCTGAAAGAGCTTCCCTCGTTTCTACCATCGTCGACGACAAGAGAGATCTTCCCTTTGTTGTTGCTTTGCACTCGTCCCTCCCTTATAGCTTGTGTTTGTCATCGTCGAAGGCGAAGAGAGAGATTCTGATCTCCCCGGGTTTTACCACTCCTCTTTTTGAGTTGTGTCGTGCTCGTTCACGGATTATGCCGCCAGACCGTACGGCCGCCGTACACGAGACATGTCCTATATATATAATATATATATATATATATATTATATACACACACTACAAACTGTCTGTTTTGTATGCTGTTTATCTAGACTTGATTTCAGTTTAATGAAAAAGGTGTACTACATATATGAGGCCTTTACTATAGGAAGACCCGTAAGCTTTTCATACATCTGGTGAAGTAATTAAAATTGATAAATATCACAACACATTGTTTGTTTGAAGTAAAAGTAATGAATTATGACATCACATTGTTATTTGCATGTTTGGTTTTCTTCCTGTTTGTCACACTCTTCGTGATGCCAAACCTCCACTAATCAAACATATCTTTTGTTGTGCTCTCAGATGAAAATATCAGCACCACAAAAATGCAAATTTAAAATGATTTCGAAAATAGAATTAGCGATATTAGTGAAAATATCTTCAAAAGTTTATGTAAACTGTGGATATGAATATTAGCACACATATTTATATTTTAAGATATGATAACATTGAAATAAAATACATAGAGAAGCTTTACATCAAAACCTAAAATATATATATGTCTGTATTAATTAGATACAAATCTCAATGCTAAAATAATTTCATGTAAGGCCCAAACATGACTACAATTTCATGATAATTTGATCATCATAATTCAGGTGCGTTCTAATCTCCACAGTGTAAAGGTAGGCTAGGTGTTAAAAATTCCTAATTTTTCTAATAAAACATTAAAAAGAACAAAAAACAAAAAAACAAAAAAAAAACCCCTTATAACACTTTGATTGCCAACAACTTTTAAATTTTTTTTTTTGGAAAGTTTCCGATATTTCTCCAATATTCTCTCACAATTCGGAAAAAAAAAAAATTATTCACCACAACCTCACATAGATTTATATTTTACATCAAAAGATATTTTAATATATTATTAATTTTAAAACCTATATATTTTTTTTATTGGCATCTGCCCTATGTTTAGTTGGTTATTTGGTAGATTAGAGTTGAAATTTATTTGATGAAGAAAACTGATTTTGAAGCTCTCTCTCTCTCTCTCTCTCTCTCTCTCTAAACTAATTCATTTGTTCTATGGACTTGAACAAGACGAAAATTTATTTTCCTCTCTCTTTTTGTGTTATATTGCTATGAACTTAAACTATTAAGTGGATTTAGTTTTTTATATGCAAAACATCATGATTAAGCTGTTAATATAGAATTTAATTTTCTAGATTAGTAACTACTCATAATACACTAGCTTGAATTTGAAACGTTTTCAACAAGAATATTAGTATGTTATAAAATAATTTGGTAAGACATACAATATAAAATTACTTAAAACTATAATCTAGTAAATTATTAAAAAGTACACGACCAGATTACTCTCCGGAGACTACCGACCTTCTTTTATGAAATTATATATATATATATATATATATATATATATTAATATGATATACTATCAAAAGTAATCTACAAAAATAGTTTTTTGGTGATTGGAGCATGAGACGTCCAACTATTTTGTGGTGAAAATGAAAAATAAAATGATAGATTATCAAAAGTAATCTATTGGAGTATTTTTTGGCGACTGAATTGTAAGATGGTCGACCTATGTTGAAAATGAAAGTTAATATGGTAGATTATCAAAAGTAATCTATAAGAATACTCTTCATATTCGGTGACTGGTGGCCGTGTCAGATCAAAATAGTTATCGAGAAATACCATCAAAGTTTCTTATTTGTCATTTAGCCAAAAATAAGAGTTTATTATTTGGATTACGATAAAACATGAAGTAAAAACTTTTCAGATAATTGTGGCAAACTAAAACGAAGAGAAAATACATAAATAAAAGTTTGACAATAAGTTTAAATTTGGATGAATATCACAAATTAAAGAAATTTTTTCACTCCTTTTCTTTTCCTCAACTTACATGCGAATGAAGACTACATTTTTGGTTTATTGAACACTCAAAATACCAAAGCCGCGAAAATGAAAAAAAGAAAAAGAAAAAGAATACAAGGAATAAAATTACAAAAAGAATACAAGGAATAAAATTACAGTGATCACAAAATTAACAGGGATAAATTTCAATTGTTAGAGCAAATCTTAATGTGGGCAAAAAAGAAAGAAAAAAATAAAATAAAATCAACATTTGGGAAGATCTGCTGGTGGGGAAAGCAACTTTTGATTGGGCAACTTTCCATCTAAGACCAACCAAGCCATCCTCAATCCCCAACTTGTGTGAATCTCCAAATGACAATGCATGAACCAAACACCTGCTCAAATACCGATCTTCAGTCATTGAATTACAATTAGGGATTTTTTAGCATTAATTTCTTTTGTCACTGTCACGTCAATAATTTTTGCATGCATATTATTTTCTATCATGATTTTCTTAGGTCGTTTTGATATGCACTACAATGATTGTTGGTAATTAATAGAATAATATGTCATGACAGTGACATAAAGAAATTTTTAGATTTCGTTTGGCATTTCAACTTAACTCTAATTAAACTATACTTTTTTATCTCAGTTTCTGTCTTTTTCTAAAAAGTCAATAAAAATTATAACTAGTTTTTAAAAAATCAATCAACTCCAACTTAAAAATTTAATCTTCAATTGGCGAACTAAACGCAAGCTTAATTGTATAATAGATTGAACTCACCTGGATTATCCGCTAAAAACCGAATAGCGACCCAACCACCTGAAGGCACGCCGATGGTGTTTCTTTCAACAGGGTCGACGAGATTGAACTTCACGGGGTCTTTATTGGGATCAAAATTTCCAAAACCTTGGCCAACAACAAAAAAATTGAATCCATGCAAATGAAGAGGGTGGCTTTCGGCACCAAGAATGCTTGTGTCCTGCATGACCAACTCCACACTTGTGTTAAATGGAAGAACCACAACCTTTGTTCCATTGCTCACCATTGTGTTATTCGGCGGTGTTCCGGTATAGTTGAACGGAACTAGAGGGCGGGTTGGAAAGTTTGGACCGTAAACCCCATTTGATTGTCCAAAGAAGTGAGCTTGGAGAAGAGCAGTGTTTGGAAGTGCAAAAGAAATGTTGTTAATTGAAGCTGCAAATTTTGTGCTATTAGTAGGCCCTTGGCATGTTTTGTTATGTTGGCATAGGGTAGTTCCCAATCCTACGGTGAAGAAAAACCGCTTTTCGACCTTTTGAGGGACATTCGCGGGGAATTGAGCGTTGGCTAAGCTACGAAGTTTGTTCGAAAATTTTGTTGCGAAAGAAGTATCGTTTAGAGCGGGCAAAATTGGCTTGAGGAGTTGAAGATTCTTAATTGGGAGGGTTGAATGAGGAGTTTTGGATAGAAATTCGTACTCTAAAATTCCGGCAACGGTGGAGTTGTCAAAGGTGCCTAGACCGGTCACGTACGGTCTAGCAGTCATGAAGAATGTGGCATTCGGGAAGTTAGGTTTGGTCTTCAAAAGAACATTTGTGGTTTGTCCAGGGGCTATGAGAATGGTGTCCGTAACAAATGGTTTAACATAAACGGCGTCGGCTTCGACCACTTTGAGAGTGTGGTTTGCGACGCTGAAAAAGAGTTCGTCGTTTAGCGCGGCGTTGATCAGCCGGAGAAGGTAGGTCTTCCCTGGCTTCACCTTTAGCTTGAATGTGTCTGCAAAGATCAAAATCTAACCATTATGTCAAGTAGTTTCACATGCTTTGATTAGAGTATTAGGGCTAATAATTTGTATAGCTACTTATTAAAATAATAATAATAATAATAATAAGATACTTCACATATATAGCATTTGTTTTGATTTTTTCTTTTATGTCACTACCACGAAAATAATCACAACAGGTAATTATCATATTTATCACCAATTAGTTAGATAATTATGCATTACTAGAAAAATATGATGAGAAATGATAGAAAAGAAAATAATCAAAACCGGTATTATATTTAAAATACTTTATTTACTAGAGTCATTGGTTTTTTTGTATAAGGTTGCGTATGTTCCCTCTTGCAGAATTTGTAGCAAATAGCATTTTTACAAAACTAAAGGAAGTAAATAGCAAGATTAATCTAACAAATTTGAAGTAAATAACATCAAATATCAAATTCACTAGGTAAATAATCTATTTACTAGAAGTAAATAACTTATTACCTATTAAATTTATTATTCACTGATATTTAATTTAGATATTTTGTTTAAATTTTTTATTTACTTAAATTTTTCACGGTTGAAATGCTATTTACTTCCTTAAAAAAGAATTCGATTTACTTCTTTCACCATAAAATCTTGTAATACAATACCTTTGGCAGAGCAATTATACAATGGGCCTGGGAGCCCATTAATGGTATAAGCATCTGAAACATTTGGGCCTCCACCAGTTTGCAAGGCCTGGTTAATGACTGCCTCAGTATCAGCATTCCACCACTCACCTATACAAACACACATACATATATATATATATATATATATATATTTATTTATTTCCATACATATAGTTTCTGTCAACAAAATGAACTAGCTAGAGAGAGAACAAAAGTATACATATATATAGTATTTGTATATATAAATCATGTTTAGGCAATTACCAAAGATAATAGGAACTTCTTTGTGAGGTTTGGTAAATGGATAAGGAATGCCAAGCTTAGGAAGAATGACAATAGGACCATAAATAGTAGATCTTAGCCATGAAATGTGAGCATGCCAAAAGAGGGTGCCTCTTTGGCCAACAATGGTGAAATTGTACACATAACTCTGCCCTGTTTGTATGGGACATTGAGTCACATAGGCCGGACCATCTGCCCATCCCGTCCGAAGCTGTCGAATTCCGTGCCTATTCGGAAGAAATGATCGTTAATTGATATTATTTAAGTAACAAATGGTTTTTAATTAAGAAATTAAATGCCTTTTTTTTTCCCCTAGTTACCAATGGATGGAAATGTTGTTTTGGGCATGGTTGACGACTTTGATGAGGACGCGATCGCCCTCCCTAGCTACGATGCGAGGTCCAGGAAATTGCCCGTTAACCGTCACAATGCTCTTTGTGTGGCACAGTCTTGTCACATTTTGTAGTTTGATCTACAAAAAATACAAAAAATAAATATATACAATCAAAGAAAAATGTTCTATACTTGAGAAAGTATGTAAATAAATGAGCTTAATATATGCAAAATGTTGGTTGAGACATACATCAAACTTGTAGCTCCTGGTTATGCCTGCAAATGCATGCTCAGGAATGGCTAGCATAATCATGAAATAAAAGAGAATAACCATGGGTGAAAATAGAGTATTAGGAACACCCATTTTTTTTTCTATATATATGTATGTATATGTATATATTCTTGTGTATAGAGAAGTACTACACCTTGAGTGTGTGTGTTGTTCAAAGCTTTGAGGCACTTGATATATATATAGAGCTGAGGAAAAAGAAATTTTTAATTTTTAAATTTTTTTTTTTTTGTTTTTGCATTTTAGGTTAATTAGGTGGAGAAGTTATAATAATAGTTTTTTTCTAAATGGAAAATGACATGTTTTGCTTGGTTATTTTAAGGGCTTGGATAAGTTGTTAGAACAACTTTAGAGTGGTGTCAAAGACAATCAATATTCTTTTCAAGTTGAACGCATTCCTTTGAGAAAAATCATGTCTGCTATTTTATGATATCTCATGCCTAACAGTGACATGAAGTTTGTTTAGGTATGTGATTTTGACCTACTTCAACATTGCGGCCAAAAGTGAAAAAAAAAAAAAAAAAAAAGTAATTAACATGACCACCTGCATGATTTGTAATATGTCCATACAAATGTATATATGAGTGCCATGTACTACCGATTAGCCAAGTAATTAACATGATACTACCGATTATTCATTCTTCTTGATAAGATTTTAGGTTTGAATCAGTCCCATCATATAATAAGTGAGATGCATAGACAATGTGAGGAATGCATATGCCTTGAATTAACTAGATACACTGCCACCACCTGTCATTTATCCTTTTTGGTTTTTTTTTTTTTTTTTTTAATGTATGAAATATTTTTTCCACAAACTTTAATAAGGGTGTTTTATCATTTCACCCTTCTATTTATTCATTTGCAAAGTGCGCGAGGGATGGAATTAATAAATTAGGTTTTTTAAATTAAAATGATACATTTGTTGTTTCTAAAAACAAAAAGAAAAATTGAGAAATAATTTGTAACGATCCATGTCTTTTTTTGGTATGATATTATTTGTTTTAAACCTTGTATCCACTCGGTTTTGCTATTGGGCTTTACTCCAAAAGGCCTCATACCATTAGAATTGGTCTATTTACTAACAAACTATCACATATATTTATTTCCAAGTAATGTGAAACTGTACAACTTACTATTTTCCTTATAGGGACTGATGACTATCACATTATTAAACCTAGAATACATAATTATAAAAATTAATTAGAACTGTAAACTAATTCAACGTGATAGTTATACAAAAGAGAAAGATCAAGTTACTGGCTATTGATCAATTAAAAGATTCCATCAATTTGTAGAGACCTTTTTGAAACGAGCTTACACGTTCTCAAATATTGGTATCCTAAGAAATTTTCCCATATTGAGTCTGGGTGAATAGCTTTCTCTTTGACCTTCATCATATTTTATTAGTGGATCCGATCTCAGTTAAAGTTTTGTTTCATATACTACGAGATCTTTTGTGTTGAAATTTGTAAGATTTGTTCGGTTGAATACAGTTCTTTCTTTCAACAACAACAACAACAATAATAATATCAATGTCATCTTGTGACTCTCAATTAATTCTACCACATTTAAATTCATGGTGCAAGGTTCATCCACCAAATTATGCATGGCATTGTCAGCATCCAGAAATCTCAACCGTTAATCTTTGTGAGAAAGCAAATCAAAGGGTTTCTATCAATCAGTCATTTTCATGTTGGATGGGTGCAATATAATTGGACGAGTTGTATGTTGTGTGTATGTGTGTGTGTGTATACAAATATATATTCATAGAACTGACGAGTTATTTGTTTTATGTTTATTTTTGTGTATGTATATATCCATTTATATATGTATTTTACAAAGGACACGTCATAGATGAAGAATAGGGAAACCTCATCTGAAGCAATTTTCTCTCAAGCAAACTGACCAATCACCAAATTTAAGAAGACTGGTTGAAATATTTTTTTTATTAAAAAAAAAAAAGTAATATGACCTTTTGGTAAACTCCTTGTCTCATTGGTTCTCGTACCAAACTAGTTTGCTTAGCTCCCTTCTATGATATCTATTTTCTCTTAAAAGTGTTTTTCTTATTATTTTTAATGAGTATGAGTCGTAGACTCATACAAAAAATATATATATATATATATGTATGTATTATATAAAAAGCAAAATTAAGGGGAGTTCGAAAGCTATTTTCGAAATCCAGTCTGTATGAAAACATTTGGAAAAACGGTTGTCATGTTAATCAGATATAGGGAAAACAATAGATAAAAGTTGTGTAATATTCTTTCGTAGAAATAAAAAAGAGATTGTAAGAACTCTAACAAATTAAATAGAAAATTAAAATTCTTTCAAATATGGATATATATTATTTTATTCCAATATAGAATTAAATTTATCATATACTAATTAGCTAGAATAAAGTTAATAATAGTTAGGTAAATAAAATAATAAATATATATAGATGTTAATTTTATTTTTGCATTTTCTTTTTCTCCTATGTTTTTTAAGGGGAAATTTAATTTAACTTAAAGAGAGATACAAACATAATAAATAGTATTAATGACCACCCCATAATACAGAGACATAATCACCCATTTTGACCGATCCCATCAGTAAAGTCTGATAAATAAGCTCAAAGAATAAAGACAAAAGTAATAAAATATTAGTATCAAAATGGAGACTATCAATCAAAAAGGCATAAGGATTTTTAATCTCAATTCTTAATTTCAAATTTATCCGGGGCCACCAATTCTTTCCCATGCTAGAAAAAATGAATAGGTGAATATGCGATTGATTTTCATTCTCCAATGATAAGTAATGTCATATTATGTTCATCACTTTCCTACCTCAAATTACAACCACTCAATTGCTTATAAAGAATTACAGTTGTAAGATAAGTTTAACTAAATATTTTAAATAATCCTGAGAGATAAACATAATCTTAAATTCAAATTGAATATTAAAGATAAAAAAAATCTGAGTAGATAATTATAAAAAATTAACTTAAAATTTGTTTTGTTTTTTTTTGGGAAAAGTTAGAATTTTGTTTAGTCAAATCGGCTAAAATAGCTCTCCCATTAAAGATGGGGATAGCATCCACACCATTACAAATAACACTTGAAGTAAAAACGGAATTGGTTAACAGGTGGGCCACCATATTTCCCTCACGAGGAATATGACAACAACTCACACTACCAGAAACCTGATTCAATCCATTCCGGATATCAAAGAGGATAGGTTCAGCTTCTTCCAAAGAGTCGACTGCAACGAGTTTAAACTGAAAAGAATTGTAAAGTAACAATCTAAAATGCAAGAAAGTCTTCATTTTTAACACTGGATTCTAAAGTAACTAACATAATTTGGAGGAATTAAGGATAGATAACAGACATGTTTGTGGAGGTGAAGCTTGTGGTTGAACAAGTTGTGTACCGACAATGGAGTCCTTACTAATTTATCGGATTTCCGGTTTCTTTAGGGGGGATTCACTAAAGTTGTTAGTTAATTTAATTATTTTATCAACAATTTGAGCAAGTCGGTCATAACTTAATTATCTTATCAACAATTTGAGCAAGTCGGTCAATCATTCACCTTAATTGGACATCCATCCGACTCATAGTAGTTTTACTGTTGACAAATTTAACGACCAAATGGTTTTTATTTCAAAAAAGCCTTTGAAAGGGCTTTTCCCAATTTTTATTCATCATCATGCAAAAAGTTTAGGTTTTTTTTTTTAATTTTTTTTAATGATAATCATGAACAAATTAAGCTCGGATACCAATTGATATATGACCTATATGAATAAGGAGATGAACTCTAGATATAAGAGACATGGTAAAATAAGAATATATAATAGAACAAAGAACAATAACTCAAGAGAAGGAAACTAGAAACACAATATTAATTAAGCAATCATCAACTCTCCTTGCAATTAAAATCACTACTTATATATAGAATAATAGGATAATCTTCACTATATATGCTAGATAACTAAGATATAAACATAATCTTAAACTCAAAATTAAATATAAAAGATAAAAAGGGTAATTATTTCATTTAGTCTCTAACAATGAATATTTTATCACTTTGATCGTTGAACTTTTAATTTTTGTAAATTAATCCCTTAACTTTTATTATTATTATTATTTTCTATAATTTTGATCCTTAACATTAAAATTGATGAAAGATCTCTGAAATTTATTAATGATAGTTACATTCCTGTCATACAATAATTGAAACTTTTTACATCAAGTGCAAAATGATCTAACTTTTAATGTCTTTCACTGGAAATAAAAGAGGAAATTTTTACAATAATAGTAATTTTTTCTATAAATTTCATGTTATCATGAATTTGACACATGATCATTATCTAATTTGAATTTCGAAGATCTTCCATTAATTTTAATTTCAGGGACCAAAATGTAAAATCAAAAGTTCATTGATT
The DNA here is from genome assembly GCA_009761775.1 of Ficus carica. Lineage (NCBI taxonomy): Eukaryota > Viridiplantae > Streptophyta > Magnoliopsida > Rosales > Moraceae > Ficus > Ficus carica. Next base: position 188,628 of record VYVB01000485.1, on the reverse strand, counting down.
AATTTATCAAAATTAAAAATTTAGTGACCATAATAATAAATTGTGTATAGTTTAGAGACTAAACGAGCTTATTACACAAGATGAAAAATATCATAATAGATTATTATACAAATTTGAATTCTAAATTTAATTTCTTCATAAGATGTTCTTCGAATATTTGTAAAAAAATTTCAATTTTCCCCTCACCTATTGTTGTTAGGGTGAAATTACCACAAATGTTAGTGAAATTAGGCTTTTTTTTTTTTTTTTTTTTTTTTTTTGCACTGATGCACCCTCAACTTATCGCACAGTCGCAATTTACACCAGCAACTTTTAATTTTGACAATTTACACCCTAAACTTAGCAATTTACCTCTCATTGATTACAATGTTGATTTTTATATGAAAATTTACCCCTCATTAATTAACAACTTACGTATAAATCACATATTAATTTCCTTCAAAAAACTAACATTGTTATCTATGAGGAGTATATCGCTACAAATTTATAAGTTTAGGGTGTAAAATGTCAAAATTAAAAGTTTAAGGTGTAAATTATAACTGTGCGATAAGTTCTGGGCACACCGGTAAAAAAAAAAAAAGCGATGAAATTATGTGTTTTTACAGTAATTTGGGAAGCCAAACGATTTATCTACTATGCAAAATAAGTTTGTTTATAAAAATATCCTCGACTTTAATATTACATGATCACTAGTGCGTGCACCTTTCTAGTTAAAAAACAAAAGAACAAGTAATTTTGAGATAATTAATTCTAAACATCATAGAACAACTAATGTTATGTGTTAGGAAATTAGGAACGAAAATAAGCAACAAGAAAACTGATAAATAACACCAAGATTTACGTGGAACTAGACGGGGAAAAACCACGGACAGAGGAGAAGAAAATCCACTAAATCAAAATCAATACAAAAGGAGTGGCCACTACTACAAAAGTTGGCTTACACGACAGAAAATACACGACAGTTTCACAAAAAACCGTCGTCTTAAACAGAATTACACGACGGTTTGACAAAACCATCGTGTAAACAAAGGATTACACAACAGTTTAGTCAAACCGTCGTGTAATCCGACAGCATTTCAAAAATATATATATATATATATATAAAAACCGTCGTGTAATCCTCCGAAAATTTTCAAAATTTTTAAATTTTCAAAAAAAAAGGATTACACGACGGTTATAAAAACTGTCGTCTAATCCTCCGAAAATTTTCAAAATTTTCAAAATTTCAAAAAAAAAAAGATTACACGATGGTTATATAAAACCGTCGCGTAATCCTCCAAAAATTTTTAAAATTTTCAAATTTCATGCTTTGGAATTCGCACGAAAACCCCCTACTTAAATACACTTTCCCTTCATTTATCATCATTTTCATCTTCAACCCTCTAGTCAACTCAAACTTTTCTCCTCCCCACCTCCTTCGCCCCCCCCCCCCCCCAACTTAAAATCCGGTCACGCCGCCGCCGCCGCCACTTCAAACTTTTCCCAAACCGCCGCCATAGTCCCGGTTTTTTTCCGCCACCGCTGTCGCCACCACCTCTCTCTCCCGGTGTTCCGGTCAAGGCCGTAACTATTTTTCTTTAAAGAAAAGTAAGGTGACTTCCATATTGCTCAATTTCTTGTTTTCTAACAAAACTACGAACACACAATGCTTTAATAACTTGTGTGGAGTGTAATTTGTAGTGTTGTTTAAATGTTTTTTTTTTTTTTTTATTGTTGCTATTTGGATATGGATGTTTTGTTCATGGTTTTGGCACTTTACACACATTTTTCAACATGGTTTTTATCCGCCCACCACATGCTCGATGAAATGCCAAAATGGATTTTTGTTTTGGATAATCATATGGAATTTGATTCTAGTGTAATGTGTATACCATTACACGATAATTTTGAGCCAAAACCGTCATGTAATGTAGTGATTACACGATGGGTTTGAGCCGAAACCGTTGTGTAATCACTACATTACATGACGATTTTGGAGGAAAACCGTCGTGTAAAGTTTTCAATTTGCGGCTTTTGCTACTGTATTTCTTGATTTGACGACAGTGTGAACCGTCGTGTAATATTGAGATACCACGACGATTATGGAACCGTCGTGGTATCTTCCACGACGCTGGATTACATGACGGTTGTCTAACCGTCGTGCAAACTTTACACGACAGTAAATAACCGTCGTATAATCTATAATTTTTACTAGTGGGCTATAATAAAGAGCATGATAATGAAATCATAAATTACATCATATGTATATGTATACCCAAAACCCTAAACTGAACCGAGTGTAAACCAACAAAAAAATCCCTCCGCTACCACCACATAGCACAAAAAAAAAAAAAAAAAAAAAAATCTCATGATTAAAGCTTCACCACAAATGTCGTACTGCGAGCTTTTCAAGCCAGACTAAAGAGAATTCGGGTCATCAAACTCTAACAGTATGTTTGAAATTTATAAAGTACAAAGTCATGGGATGTAATAAATTGATAGGAATTAAAAGCCACAAGGGTGGATGGGATAACAAAAGAGGGTGGCGCCTTTTTTAGTCTCTTCATTCATCCACCCAGGTTCGATCCTCATAGAACTCCTATAAGACACCCGCTCTAGCTTTAACTATGAATGCATTAGATTAGTGATATTTTGGGTAGGACCTGGATTGATGACTGTAAAAAAGAAGTGGATCTCGTCTATAGGATTGAAAATGAAGTGATAAGAGGACCACTACGAGAACCTTATTTTATTCTTCAAAAAATAAAATTGATGGGAATTCATAAAATTATGTCTATGGACCTACCTCGGTGAAATAAACATCTTTTTCGTTTAAAAAAAAAAAAATCTTTTTCGTGTGTAATCTTTTCTGCTTTAGTGCAAAATCTTTCACAAAAAAAAAAAAAAAAAAAAAAAAAAAAAAAAAAAAAACGTTAGCGAGGGATAGAAAAGTCAAAGCCTGGTAGATTGTAGGCAAATTCATCATCATTTGTCATTAAGCTTTGGGCAAAAGAGACTCGGGACATGAACTTAATAAGAAAGACAGATACTTTGAACTTGATGATAAAAAGTTACTTAGGATAACCTAAATATATTGTATAAAGGACCGTGGGAATTTTTATAATTGGAACAACTATTTTTTTATTAGCGATAAAAATTATTATTTTAATTATTAAATTACTTTTTCAATAATTTAATATATGATTGAAATAATTTGAATCGTGATATCATAATTTTTAATGTGAACACTTATGTTTTGTTTGGAGCAACCATTTACCACCATTTTGACAATTCCGGAGGGTACATTTAAAAACATGTTTTGTTGAGTTCGATTTAAATGATCATCTAAATGGTTCATTTTACTATTTAAATCATCTAAAGGGATCATCTAAATGGTTCATTTTACTATTTAAATCATCTAAAGGGTCCATTTCATTATTTACACATAAATATATGAAAATGACCTACCCCCTCAATTTTGGTCCATTTGCATATGAAATGCACAGTTTGGATGGAAACTCAAATATTTTCATCTCAAATATTATCATCCGGATGGTTCTCCCAAACAAACAAAGACTTATAGATAAGACCAATGAAAGATCAATTGAATGATTAAGGCATGTTTGGTGCACAAATTCAGTTTGAGTTGAGTTAAAATTTTTAAGTTTGAATAGTAATTTTTGTTGACTTTTTCAGAAAAGACAAAAAACTTTTGGGGAAAAGACAAAAAACATGATGAAAAAAATACAATTTAATTTAAACCAATCTGATAAACCAAACGGGCCCTAGAAAATAGTTTCTACTAATAACGAAAAAGAATGTCTTATATAAAATAAACAGTTTATATGACAATTTAAATATTTTTATCCCAAATGTTATCATTCGGATAATTCTTCCAAACAAATGCTTATAGATTAGGCAATAAAATGTCAATTCAATGATTTAAAAACAGTTTCTACTGATAACAAAATAAACATATCTTATCTTTAAAAAAGAAAATTTAAAGAAAGAGTTAAAATAAAATAAAATAAAAAACGACATGGGGCCCAATGTAATTTTTGTCGATTTATAAGGAAAAAGCCCTTTTCCATTGCATGCCACCAATCAATCAAAAACGAAGAGATTGCCTCTCACTGTCATGCATTAGCCGTCCTCCACACCATTGCTCTATCACGTAAGTCATCAATTCACAAACACCATTTCTTTTTTCCCATTTTTTTTCTTTTTTTGGTTAAAAAATGTACATTCTTTTTGCGTGATTAATTAGCAATAATCTTCCCTCTTTTATCACACTCGATGCACAAACAACTGACCATTATCATCTCATCAGTATAATTAATGGATTCACTTGATAATAGTTGAGGCTGAGATAGACAGCTTGAGGACACCATTAACCCCTTTTTTTTTTTTTTTTTTCCTTTTAGAGGAAAAGCTAATCCAATAAGGAGTTCGAGTTTTGTAATGATGTCCTCATTTTAGTGGAGTAAATATTCTTTTCGAGCAAATAAAATAACATAAAATAAAAGCGTTAATCCTGTAATGAATTTTGTCTCATCGGAGAATAAAAATTCTATGGGCTTTCATTGGTCATTCTGTGTGCAACAAAACCACCTGGAATCACTCATTTATGTGTAATGAAACAAAAAATTTGCACAATTGTGGTTTCTCTTTCAGTACCAGAAAATATAAATGTGGTATGAAAAAATATTTTTTCAATTATATTCCTTTCGATAATACGGATAATCTCATCCGTACCATTTATCTCATCAGTCCCTAAAAGAAAAATAATAAAATGTGCAGTCGCTCATCACTTTGGGAGATATATGTGATGGTTCATAAATAAAGAGACAACCTCTTAGAGGGTGTTTGGTATGGGGTAATCTTTTATAAAAGAATAAAAATATTAAGATTATCATGTTTGTTATGAGGTTATCTTATTTTAAGATGCCTGGGAATCTGAAACCCATGGGTTTCAGATCCTCTTATAAAGGAGTAATCTGAAACCCATCCCTCCCCCCCGCTTAGGTTTTAGATTACCCCTTATCTAAATATCATGGTAATCTTAAAATTTAAATAATTTAGACACAACTATCCTTTTAACTTTTAAATTTAACTTTAAAAATAATCTACAGATTTAGAGAGATGAAAAAAAAAAAAATTAAACCCTACAAATTTACTAAAACAACATTCATGTTCACAACCAAATACAATAATCTAATATTCCTGGGAATCTTATTAAAATTGTATACATACAAACCAAACACTATAATATAATATTCCTAGGAATTTGATTACTTTAAAAAGATTGTCTGCTATCTGATTACAATTTATTATCTTCAACCAAACACCCTTGGGGTCTTTTGGGATGAGTCCAAGAGCAAAACCATATAGTTACAAGATCTAAAACGGATAATATCATACTAAAGGAATGCACATATCATTACAAAACTAGTCTCAGCTCGTATCAAAAAAGGAAAAAAGACAACATGATTACTTAACTTCCTCACTCTCTCTTCTTTTTTTTTTTTTTTTTTTTTTTTTGTTTCCGTATGTTTTTAAAACATAAGAGGTTAAATAAGATTAATTCAAAATTCAAGAAACAAAGTGAGAAATTTTAAAGTGCAGGTGCAATGCGAAAGTAACTTTAAAATTTAAGGGACATCAATGAGAACAATCTCAAAAATAAAGGAAAAGAAAAAAAATGAGATCACAATATCTTTTTCCATTGATTTTTAACAGAAAAACCAATGTATTGCTTGCACAACCTTTTTTTTTTTTTTTTTTTTTTTTTTTTTTTTTTTTGTATTGGTTTAACTTAAACTACTACATTAAAGGTCTAATTTAAAATTTAAAAAATAAAACGAAATTTCTAAAGTTTATTAGACAATGAGAATAACTATATACAAGTGATCAAATATACATCAACGTGTTACCTGACATTACATTCGTTTAGAACACACTGCCACCTTTGGCATTCGGTTTGCTTTCGAAGTGGAGTTAGCTGCTATCATTCATATCATTGAATATGATTGGACTTTTCACTAGAGGAAATTGTGATTTGAGAGTGATTTCACTTATATGTTGTCACTTCTTTATTTTAAATCTTGCAAAGTCTCTTGGCATTGAAAATCGGCTTGGTTCGTTGTTGAAGTCATCTTGTTGAAGTCATTTTTTTCGGATAGAGTTTGTAATCTCACACATTTATCAGGAAGGCAATAGAAGTGCAGATTCTTTGATGTCTCGTGCTCCAAGTATTGTTTCCCCTACTTAGTGATGGTCAATCCTTGATTTTATCTCCTCTATTATTGCAGATGAAATTAGTAGTAGACCACAATATAAGTTCTCTTGATGTTTTTCCTTTTTTCCTATGAGGTTGTTACATAAAAAACGTAGACATTCCTTTTTCATTATTAGGATTTTTTTTTATGGGTTTTACTAGTAAGGTTTTTAATGAGATCTATGATAGGTGTATTCTGATTTTTAAATGTGTAGTTTCGACTATATCTTCTAATGTCAGAATCTGCTTTGCTTTGTTTCTCATCTGCATTTACTTTTTAGTTAATTTTCCTATTGCGGATAGTCTGTACCATGTCAAATTGGAGCTATTGCTATTTTTTCTTTTAATAAAATGTTAGAGATAGATAAATGATGAAAGTGCTAAAAAAGTAACAATTTAGTCGAGATGTTCCGGCGCACCTTCTGATTTCTGTCCCCAACAACCTTATTTGAAGGGGAAAAAAAGAAGAAAGAAACGTTCATGTCATTAGTTTAGAAACGTGCACTATTATTTAGAGTGATTTAGTTTAAATGTCTCCTTTTTGCATCCACATTCTTGTCACTCCAATAATAATATTACATGTGTATAATTAACATAATCTTTTAATTGATTTACATGATTTTATAATTAAATATACATCTTTAAATTAACATGTCATAGGGACGGAAATAAAATGACATGAGTTTTTAAAATAGCAATGTATCACTAATGGTTAAATGATACCTTTTTTCCTCAATTCAAAATCCTATTTATGGATTATTTTTATTGTTATTATTATTATTTTCTTTGCTAGAAAATAAATCTGTATAAAATCAAGTGGGTCCACTATTGATATGGTGTGCTCGAAGCACCTACCACTAACATAGTTAAATGCTAGCCACAAAAGTTACTCAAATCTATTCATTCCTTTTTCGACTACATTCCATATTATCATTTTCTGATTAATTTTCTTACAATAGTTGGTATTTATTGTTGAAATAAACTTTAATTAAAATAATTAAAACCCAACAACACAATCAAATATTTTATTCTCGAAAAACACCGTAGATTTCTCAAAAAAAAAAAAAGAAAAAAAAAAAAGAAAAAAAGAAAAACACAATAGAAATCCCGAATCTCACACATTAGAAGAAAATAAACAATACAACTCAACGTAGCCACAAATAGACATCCAAAAAGAGATTGGTACGACGACCAACTAAGCGACCGACGAAAATGACCACTTTTTTTTTTTTAATTGCAAAAACACCCCTAAATTAAACAGACAGCCTGTGAAACACCAAAAGACGACAGACACTTGAATTAAAAAACCAGTCTACAAACATGGACGCGCCACCACCTCCCCATAATCACGCGCCACCGTCTTCAGGAAGCCCCGGGCCCAGGCCGGAGTGGTGCGCACTGCGCACCCCTTCGCCTTCGCAGAGTAAGTCCGGTACACCACGCACCCGCCACGTGGCAGCTCCTGCCTCACAACGTCCTCGCAGGAGTATCCCGCCACGTCAGCCCTCGCGTGGGCCCACCTCCTGGCGTCCCCTCGGCACGTGACGGCCACCGAGAATCTGGTGGGCTCGAAACACGTCAGCACCCTCTCGATCAAACGGCGGAGAGAGACCGCCTCGGGATCAAAACCTCCAGCCTCGTAGCTGGCGTAGCTGAAGCCATCCTCTGGGGTCACGTGCACGGTGGAGTACGCTGCGCCCTCGATCCCGTTCATCGAATACCCGCATGGGTCAAAGTCAAAGTCGCAGATCACGTGACCCGGATGATGTCGTTTATCCGGGACATTTTCGTCATTTCACTGGCCGTATATCCATTTTTCTCTTTAAAAAACACCGCCGCCTTGTCCTTGCTCAACCCGGTCATGCACATCTCGAGATTAATCTCCGCCGTCCGATCAACTTCCGCCGCCGCGGAGAAGACGTGCCAGTTCCGATTCGGAACGGCCGGGTCTCCCATGACGTAAGCCCTAGTGTTGAGCTCCGCGAAGAATTCGTTCAAAGCGGCGACTTCCTCGGCGAAGCTCCGGTGAGGGGAGGGCTGGGCTTCGGGGAAGATGAAGCTGCCGCGGGAGTATTTGACGGCGGCGACGGAGAGGGAGATGGAGTAGGCGAGTTTGAGGATCGGCGGTATGGAGGAGAGGAGCTTGGTGGTGCCGCAGGTCTTGATGATGATCTTGAAGGGGAAGATGAAGAGGCTCGACTCGGAGAGGACGTACGAGTCGAGCTCCGAGTTGGAGAGGTGGGAGACGATTGTGCAGCAGGCCGGTTCGAGAATGGAGTCGATTTGGGGACGAGTTAGGGCTCGGAGGCCCAGGCCTTGTGTGTCGGAGAAAAACGAAGGCTCTGTAAATTTGATTTCCAGGCGTTTCTCAAAGCCTTCGAATCCGATCGGGGAAGTAGACGTCGTCATCGTCTGGTGGTGCGCAGCCATGGCCGCCGAGAGATTCGAGATTCCGATTGTATTTCACGGGAGAAAATGGTGTCGTTTCTGGATTCTGAAATCTGAAAAAAAAAAAAAAAAAAAAAAAAAAAACGGAAAGAAAGATTTGGAAGGAGAGAGAGGGAGATTGATTTCTAGTCTACGGAAGGAGGCATTTTCCGTAGGTCGTCTCAGGATGGCTTCCTCACGCACTGCCAAACAAACGAACAAAAACAAAAACGAAGAAAATGTGAGCAAAAATGGCGGATTGAACAGAATGATCGAAAAAGAAAAAAAAACGATGGAAAAACTTACGTTGGAATAAGCGGCAGATCTGAACTTTTCGATTCCACCGTTCGGACGAATATCTTCAATGCTGTAACCGAGAGGAGCTTCGTATTGCTGCGATTTACTATTATTACTACTACTACTGCTAGACTTCTTCTTCCCACCTTTGGTCTCCATTACAACATTCACGCTTTTTCTCTGCAACCAAACAGACCCCAGGAAAATTTCAAAAAAAAAAAAAAAAAAAAAAAAAAGACTAAAATCCCAATCGATTCCGAATCAAACAACACCAAAAAAAAAAAACCGAAACAGACTATACAACCCTAGATTTACAGAAACAAAAACCTTTTTTTTTTCTCTTTTCTCGCTCGTGATTGATCGAGAACTGGTGAGAAAATCGAAGCAGGGAGAGATTTTCTTTTTCTTTTTCCTTTTCTCGGAGGTGTTTTGAGATCGGTTATCGAGTTGCAGAGGCGGCGCAGAGAAACGAAGAGAGGTTTTTTTTTTTTCTTTTGGTTTTGGGTTTGTTTGTGTGTGGGAGAGAGTGGAGAGCGGAAGGAGAGTTTTTAAAGCGAAAGGGAATAGGAGTGGCTTTATGAAAACTAAAGTCTGGAGGAGTGGTTTTAGTCAAATATTGTCTTGATTTGATGATTTGGTTGTGAGTGGCGTTATCATACAAAGTGTGTGCAGTTGTGGGTTTTTACGTTGGAGAGCGTTACACGTGGCGTTTTGCTGCTTCGAAATTAGGCACGTAGTGCATTTTTCGCTTACCTACGTGTTCTTTGCCCCTTTTTTTTTTAAATTACTTTCCATTTACATTTTTTTTCCTGTTTTAATCCTCTTTTGAGAAATCAGTAGAGATTAAATTGAAACTAATTCCAAAAAAAAAAAAAAATTTCCTTGAGCTACATCCGTTTTCTTTTCTTTTTAGGAGATTGATGATAAAAAAATAAAACAAAATTAAGAAAAAAATTGTAAGATTCAAAAAATTCAAAAGGTGTTGGTATAGAATAACCTGAATTATTCAAAAAATTCAAAAGGTGTCTATATATATATATATATAAGAATTGTCTCCTATTTAGTGGAATGGTCGTCTGGTGATATAATTTATACATGCGACATTACTAGAAAAATGAGAATAAATGACGGAGTTTAAAATGAAACTAATTTCAAAAAAAAAAAAAAATTTCTTTGAGCTACATCCGTTTTCTTTTCTTTTTAGGAGATTGATGGTCAAAAAAAAAAAAAAAGATCTCCTATTTAGTGGAATGGTCGTCTGGTGGTATAATTTATGCATGCGACACTACTAGAAAAATGAGAATAAATGACAGAGTTTAGACGATAGTTTTTTAAAAACTGTCCTCTAAGGCCATCCAAAAACACAACACGCGTATCTGAAATTTTTTTTTTTTTTGAAATTTGAATCGTCCTTGCAAACCTTTTTTTTTTTTCTCTCTAAACACCCCCCCCCCCCCCCCCCCCCCCCCCCCCCCCCCCCCCTCCTTCCTCCTTCGCTATCGCGGTTGCTCTGCTTCTCCGCTGCCATCGTTGTCGCCCACCCTCCCTCTTCTTCACTTTCTTTTAGTCAAAAGTATCTTTAATGGAGGAGTTAGTGGCTTGGTTCTTGATACAATAGGTCATACCTTTAGTCAAAAGTACCACAACAGAGTCATTCAAGCAAGATCTCTCTCTATTTCTCGCTCACTCAAAGTGAAAATGACCCATTTTTATTGATTTTTCATTTGAAAAAGTTCCATGAAGCTTGATTGATGTTGCCCTATTTTTTTTTTATTTTATTTTTATTTTTGGGAATGTTAGAATTATAATTTATAAATGAAATTATTTAGATGTGTAATATTTTAGGGTTTAAATATCGGATGAATGTGATTAAAGACGTGTCAATCTCGTTATTACCATATGCGAAACGAATCTTTTGAAGAGTAGAAATTCTTGGAAAGTACTACATTTGTCCAGAAATTTCTATTTGCCTCCAAATGATGATGAGAACAAACTACACTTCAATAGCGTAAGCAAATTATTTGTCAAGGATCTTTTGGCATAATTTTTTGCAAGGCAATAGGGAACAAACTGCACTTCTGGTTTCAGATTTGGTAGAATTTTATTAGTGGGTTTTCAATAAATTCTTATAAAACAAGATTGTTGTCATCTGTCGGAACTCTTACCTACAGAAAATAGCACCATTCCATCATGAGTTTAGCTGGATTCAAAATTTTGAGCTCAAAAGTTGTTTACTTCTTGTTGGTAGCCATATCTTGTCAAAACTAATGGATGACTGGAAGTTAATGGATGAGCTTGCAATTTTACATGCCATTTACTTGCAGATGCATTTATCTGCTCCATCAGTGAAGCGATTGATGGGTTTGTCATATGACTGGTTGCTGAGCTTCTTGGTGAATTGAACATGAATGTGAGGGAAATCCATTCTAGAAAGTCCCAGGTTATAGAACTAAGGTTTTAGATGAGTTTTGAAAATCGAACGGTCTCATTCTTGTAAATTCTAATGAATCTGCACGTGGAGTTGATTATCCTGATGTTACCCTTGTCATACAAGTAAGAAAGTGGACTCATTTAGCTCTTTTGAAGTGTTGTTTTGCTGCTTTTCCAGGATAAATGGGCATGTTGATCTGTTGCAGATATTTCTTGTAATTTTGGAAATTGTATTGCTTGTTCAAATTTTAATAAAAGTGACTTGCTTAATTATTTTAGTTTGGTACAATTTGAGGAAAATCACAGAAATTTTTTTTACGCATATATTCCACGACCGTTTTTGGCACAAACAATTGTGAAAAGTGAAGCTACCACGACTATTTTTTCCAAAAACAGTCGTGGAAAGAGAAACTACCAAAATAGTTTTTGAAAAAAAATGGTCGTGGAATCCTTGGCGCCTACAAAAACTGGCACCATGTAAAAATATTCTACGACTGTTAAAAACGATCGTGGAATCTTAAGATACTATGACCGTTTTGAAATCCGTCGTAGAATCTTCTTATTTTCCATGACGATGGATTCCACGACGGTTAAAAACGGTCATGGAATTCTCTTTTTATAATAATGAGATCGGCACAAACTCGAGAAAGAATGTGGTGTGACTTGTTAGAGAAAGATAGGGAGAACTTTTCTGTCTGATGGTGCCATACGAAAGAATTCTCGTATATATATATATATATATAATTATATTGGGAAGAAATTGTAAATGTTACTTGATGCAAATGAGTTCCCTTGAAATTAACTTCATTGAAAAAAACTAATCGAAGCAAAAGTTGCAGAAATTATAAGTTATTCTCAAACTCTCAACCCCCACTGACATTTCAAATTTTCAAACCAAATGTTTTGAGATTCATTCATTGGAATCAGATTTGCAAAGAACAATAAACTTTTCTTGTCTTTTCTTTTTTCCCTTTCTTGACATTGTTGTTAATCTTACACGTGATCATATCTTTATAATTGTTGGTGAGAGTAAGAATAATTTTTTCTTCTGTTACATAGGAAAGAACAAATTTAAGAGACGTGTTTAATTAGTAAGAAAAGTATATGTGTGTATATATATCTCAACAAGTTTCACATGGAGGAATAAAATTGTATGCTTTATAATGAAGAAAATTAAGAGACGTGTTTAATTAGTAAGAATCTTTTTTTTTTTTTAGATCAGCTCTAATGTATTTAGTAATATTAATGTTATATTTGTCATAAAAGAATAAATATATTATGTTTGATATTTGTGCTCTAATATATAAAGTTATTTGTAACGTTGTTTTTACCGTTTGTCATCATTTAAGTTTTTAAAACTCGTCAAACAAAGTTGTAGTATTTAAATAATCTAAAAAATGACGAAATTAAAATAATCATGTGAAAAAGTCAAGATACCAATCAATATTGATCAAATATTAAATTTACATTGATTATAATTAATGATGCGAACTCTGTCTAAAATTTAGCACATGGTAAATTAATATCAAAGAGAATACTTTATTAAAGAACATCTTTGGTTCCAATATCAAAATTTACTATTGGTATATTAATTTACCACTCCATTAGAAATGTTATGAGATCTCATAGGTCAAAGAATATTACAAATGAAATTAGAACTTGCATGTCATCTATCATTTCCTGAAAAAAGAAAACAAATAATAAAAATATGTTTTAGAGAAGAAAAAAAATACAGAGAAGAGAATGTTACTTTTATTTTATTTCAACATGAAAGATTTGAAATGTGAATTTATCATTAAGCAAGCTATGTGCGTAATTAAAAGAGGAAAATATTATGAGGATGAATTTCATTTTACTTTTTTTAACTTTAACTATTGATGAAATTAGATATGAAATTGCTGATAAATTATCTTAATATAAACATTCTTGCTAAGCATTTCAACTCCTAAAAATTATCAATATTATAAATTATTCAAAACAATAAACATATCATTACATAATTATTGAATAACATCATGGACCCAAACGAACATGATTGACTTATTCTCCAATTATCTATTAATTCTCTAATTATCCTTTAGCTTCATGTTATTTGTTTATTTCTATTGCTAGCTACTTAGTGTTAAGTCGCAAAATCTGATTCTCTGGTCTTTTATAATGGTAAGTGATCGCGCGTGACCGTTATATATCAGTATAATTTTAAATATAGTCGCCACTAACTTAAGGACAGTTTTGACCAATTGTTTTGGAATTTTTTAGTTGAGATATTACTTAGCATATGTTTGGAGAACGATTTACATTGCAAAAATTTGATTGGAGTGGAATTGAATTAAGTTGTGCGTTTTGTGTGTGTTTTACTGATTAAAATTAAAAAGAGTAAAAATCTAAAACGTATTCAAAAAATATCAATTGGAGCTTTGTTTTTTTTTTGTCTCGAAATTTTAGATAATTTAAAAGAAAACTCATCTCATTTAGCCTTATATATACAAAGCCATAGACTTTTAAAGTTTGAGTGTTTAGGTTATTGTGGGAGTTGTGAATAATGAAACTAAATTGATTTTTTAGAAATAGACCAAAAAAAAATTTTTTTGAATTAAATTGCTCCCCTAAACGCATGCTTTATTATTTTTTATTTTTATTTTTTTTGCTAAACACAACAAGTACATACAAATAACTTCCCATGAGACATATCAATCACAAGTCTTGCTAATTTTTCTAATTCACGAGTTTTATTACTTTAATTCCCTTTTCTAATCCTCTCTAAAAGATTTCCAACAAAGAAGATATAGAGCACCACTACTAGAGCAACATAGAAATGTGAATATTGAATTAATATTTGAATTCCCAAACGTATATATCATTTCTATATTATCTGTTGTATACTATTATTTCTATATTATTTGAATATTATTATTTCTATATTATTTCTTGGATACTCATTGGTTAACCAAATAAAAAAGTAATAGTCATCTCGTGTTTGTTAATTGAAGTTCCTTAACTCTGCTCATAAGTGATACTCGTCTGTTGTCGTCCAATAGTAATGTGATTAGAACAACTTCTAGATCTTATACATATATATTGATTAAACTTGTAATCATCATATTTAAAGACTTTAACAAAGAAATTATCAAAACAAAGCCGATTCAAATGGTAATTTTGAGCACCGATCACAAGATCAGCCGCTTTATCCAATCCATGTGGTAACATACCGATTTTAAATCTTCATCATACATTGAAATTATTAATTAATTTTCAAAATATTATTTTATTCACTTTATAAATAAATAAATAAAAAGTAGAAGATAATGTATTGAAGCGGAAAGCTAGGTAAATAGTGAAATGTGTGCGTGTGTTTCTATATATAAACATACGTCTATATATATATATATGTTGCCAAAAAGAATACTCTAGCAAGGTCGAAGCAACATCGTGAATTCAAGTAGGGTTTATAAAGTTACGAACTCGAGGGTAAGACAAGTTTTTGAAATAAAGGTCAATGGGATTCCATCTCACATTGTCTATTTTGTTTCATTGTGTACAGCCCGAGGTGACCCACTACCAAGTCCAATATCATTTTAATTAATTTTTTTTTGTCACTAATAATTTCTAAACTTACTTTTATAATTTTGTTAATTTACGCCTAAACTTAAAAAAGGTTGTAGCAAAACATCCTAATTAATCACGGTATTAATCCAATTAGAAGAATAAAATAAACAAAGAAAAAGTTTTACTTGAGCATGCATGAAACAAGGCTTTTTTACAATTCTTTTTCCTTTTTTTCTTTGTTTCTTTTTTTATTTTTTCTTTCCACTTAATTGCTGTCTGTTTCTCTTATCTTTTTTCTTATTCCTCCTTTTTTAAACTTGGTTGGGAGGAGGAGAATGAAGAAGTTAATGTATTATGAGAAAAAGTAGAGTGGTTGCCAGTTTCATTTTGTGATAATTTTACACCGACTGCATTATAAAATATAGAATTCGTCTTTTAATTTTATAAGGTAACTTTTTGTTAAGATCGATCTTTTTCTTTTTCTTTTCTCTTTTCTCTTTTCCTTTTAAATAAAAAGCAAAAGGAATAATTAATGCAAATGCTTCATACATTAATCAAAATTTTCGGTGCCATTACTTTTAACATATGGCTCTCTCATTAACCATTTGAATCAACTAAAAAATTTAAGCTAAAAAACAAACAAATAATTAAACTTCTATAATCTCTGTATAGTGTGCTTTGAAGGCTTCAAACCAATTATCTCCATTATTTCTAAAATATTTTATCGCCATTTTTTTTTTTTATATGGAATGTCACCATTATTATTGTACGCAGTCTAATGTGCATATATGCATGTATGTATGCACGCATAAATATGGATGTGAACATACTGAATATATGCATTTACACAAACACACACACACACACACACACACACACACACACACACACACACACACATATATGCTTTGATATTCCAAAAGATGTATTCATATAAGGTTGTAAAAAGTTAATAATCTGGCGAGGGCAAGCACGATACAGTGACCCCTTTATTTGTTTATTTGTTTTTTTTTTTTTCATAATTAAAAAAAAAAAAAAAGAGAGAGATAGAAAGATTAGTGATGCCCACGCCTCCCATCCAGTGTACCTGATTAAGTATGTGATATTATCGATTGAGATTTCAATGAGATGAATCTTGACTAAATCTTCAACTACAATCAAGTTCCGATTCATAAAGACTACTAGCTCTAAATCATTGACGAACCATGGATTTTTATAGTGATCCTTCTGTTGAATCAAGGTAAATATGAATTGCTTCTAGCAAAAAAAAAAAAAAAAAAGGAGGTAGAGATATGGATTGCAAATAAAAATGTCAATTTATATCTGTCTCTATAGCCATCTAGCTATACGTACATATCCCATGTGTGTGTATATTTTATGTGGAGGTAGTGGGGTAGTTGCATAGTGCATACGACAAAATTAGTCAAAATTAAATAATTAAAAATATTTCTCTTCTCCATTAAACAAGCTTATTTAGTTTCCAATGAACCAATCATATAAAGTTTGAAACCATTATTGGAGTTTTTTTTTTCCCCCATAAAATATTATGGACAGTATTGGACATAAAGGGCACTCTTACAACTGCATTAAAATTTAAGGGAAAGGTTTGAAATTCGATGAGCCTGTTCAGAAGGGAAAAAAAAAAAAAAACTAAAAACTAAAAACTAAAAACTAAAGCTATAGGGTACCTTTTTTTTTTTAAGAAAAGTTTGGGGCCAATTTTTTAATTTTTTTTTCAATAATTATTATCTTTGGATTTATGTGAATAAAATAAAAGGTAGTTGCCACTACATGCATGATATTCTGCATGACTTCAAATTATTTTTTATTATATTCTTCACCATCTCTGTCTAGTCAATTGTTAGTCATATCCTCAAGAAAATCCAAACCTTTGGGAGCAAAAAAGTAAAAATGATAATAAGCTTGGAAATTTTGCACAATTAATATTCTTTATTGGACGTAATATATAATTAATATTCCTTCACATATATATATCATCCTCGTGGGAGCATAATCAGCTCCCACTAAGCAAAATTTATCAAAATAGTAGAATATACTTTTTTTAGGGTAATATAATATATATTTGGACAAAAGAAAGATTTGAATTATATATAATTCAAATTAATGGGGTGGTTTACTTAATTTTGAGTGGTAATTCATAGGTGGATAAGATCACTATCAGGAGCTATTATTGACTCATGTGTTTTATTTGATCTGTCTGTCCACATTTACCTGCACTGATTGATCATTCACTAGTTAGCATGTAGAATATTAAACAAATTTTGTGTAACTAATCTTTAATATCGATTCGGATATAAAATTATCATTACTTTATATTTATAACTACAAGTATAGACTACAATTATGATGATATATATGAAAATGATAATATATCATTTAAAATAATAAAATAGAGATCTCGAATCTAATCATAACATTTAATTCCAATGTATAAAATGCTATACAAGTTGTCACCCTTTTACTTTGTACATTTTTTTTTAAAAAACCACTACGTCATTTAAAATTTTAAGAAAAATTCTTTAGAATATCAGTATTATTAAATATCACACTAATAAAGAGATGGATCTTTTTAATGGGTCTCATCTTGTGGGATTCATACTCTATTAGTTAGTGATGTTTCCTAATATTTTACAAATTTTAAAACTTGTATTTACTAATAAAAAAAAATGACAACTTACTGATATGTGAATTGATATTAATCATGCACTACTCTTTAGAAATGTCTCGCGAAACCTTATGTGTGTGTACACCAAGTCCTCTTTTTTTTTTTTTTTTATCATTTGCAAGGTCCGAAATTATTTTTTAGAAATGTTGAAATTAACTAAAACATCATGGCTAAAAAGGAACTAATCCTAGACAAAAGCTTATTGATATCTTTTAGTACTATTAAAAGTGTATCTCAGATTCACCGTAACTTTAAATAATAAATATATTGCATATATATAAAAAGCCCAAGAGATATTTGGCATAAACATATATACATATATATAAATATACACTTTTATATACCTTTCTTAGATATATATTGTTGATAGGTAGCTGAGATTCCGGAAATCGCGGTATCCGGTTGTGATTAGATATGCTCGTAGCGGTAACAGAGTTTGGGTATCTCGAAGGACTTGTTTCAGATATTTAAATCTCAAATATTGGTCAAAATAATCAGATTTTCCTAGCCATAATTTTTGAAAAGTATCCATAAGTTTAATTTCAAATATTTAATATTTTTATACTTTAAATATTGCCAAGGGTTATCTTTTAGGAGGCTATAAATACATGGTAAAGTGGCCTCTAGAAACCCAATCTCACAACTTGACAGATTACACTACTTGTAACTCTGAAAATTTAGTAAAGCCCTAAGTGAAGAGAGGACATAACTAACTTTTAGGCAGTGAACCTCTATACATCACTGTGTTCATTACTTTCCTGCACTTTACTTTCTTCCGTTTTTGTGTGTTCTTACAGCCATGATAGTTCTCAGGGATCTCCGTTACGGTGGGATTTGTTAGGCGAGTTTTATCCGTCAACATATATTTTTGGTGCAGCACCTACCAAGATTATTTAATGAAATGGTGGTGGAAAGCATGCAAGCTGATCGCTACCTTTCCGATTTCAGCTGAGATTAATTTATAGAGTGGCCACTAATCTTTTGCATTCGATCTAAAAAGTTTTTTTAAGAATATAATATCAAGTTAACATCACAAATATTATAGTTTCCTGAGTAGGCAGATCGCAATATTGAAAAATTATCCAATAGACAGGATTCATAACGTGTTTATATGGTACATTTTGTCTAATAAAAATTGATTTTTAAATGATTTTTCATTGTTAGCTCAATGCTAAATTTCTAATTTCATTCTCTCTCTTAACAAATTTTACCTTATTTAGGTTATCATTAGGATAAAGCCGGAAATACACATCATCTAAATATCGATATAGTATATATTAGACGAGTACATCATATAAACACAATAACGTGGTATATGCAGGCTCAAGAGTAAGTCCGAGATGAGAGTTCAAGGGTTTGAATCATCATCAAAACGTAGCATGCCACATTGAAATTTTTTTTTTTTTTTTTTTGCGGTTAACCAATATGCATATCCGATATGAGAGCTCGATTAATCCCACAAAACATGTGTTTAGTGTTCTCGGAAGTTTCCCTATACAGATTTAGGTAAAGTATGTGGACATAATTTTAAGAAAATACACTCAAGAGGATTTGAACACGCAAAGGAAAAAGACACGTCAAGGAAACAAGAGTACACCATCTTTAGAAGGAGCATGGAGACAAAGTCTGTGTGTAAAAGGGCAAGAAATACCCTAAAGAAAGCTAGGCTATGTTCGACTTGGATATCTTCTCTATAAATTTAAGAGATTTGAACCTCCATTGATAAATCAAATTGATATCATGTGGCAAGCCTATGGTTTTGGAAACAGCAAGGAACAATCTTCAAGATCAATCTAACCAAATAAATCACATAATTGAATTACAGTTGATCGGCTCGTAAGGGGACGGGTTTTAAACTGAGAAAATTTTAATGTCTTCACTTGGGTTATTTTTCTTGTTTATTTGATTTGGATATTTTTTTCTAGTTTGTTAGGCTTTTTTATTTTAGGATTATAATTTTTTTTCTTTTTTAAATCATATTTTGCTTATTAAAAAAAGGATTACATTTGATCCGAAGCTTTCTCCAATTAATTGAAATTTCAAGCATCTTATATGGCATTACTATCATTATTCTTCTTCGAAGGAATGTGAATTGTCAAGAGAGAAAAAAAATACATTTTAATTCAAAATCTCGACCTTTTTTATGAATATATATACACACATATATATATATATATTAATGTATATCACAGCTAGATAAACATAAATTTCCATGAGAATTAGCACCCTTAATATTCATCTTCATACAAATTGAGATATTTGAGATGAGATTCTAATGCATTTTGATGTTTTAAAACCTCTTCTGACATCATCCCCATACAAGTTTTCAAGCATCACATGAAATCAACCTTCTCCTTTCACTTTCCTTCAAGAAAAATATGAAAAAGAAACACATTGTGTATGTAGTTGGTTGAAAATAATATCAATTCGTTAAGTAACCATCTCATGCAATTTTCCCTTGCTAAGTAATCTTGCCATAAGCGTCAAGAAAATTTTATTTGAATTTTTTTGTAGATAATTTTATTTTAGGATATGAAACTGCCAATAAGATTAAGATTTGGAACCATCGAATCTGAAATAAAAATTATTAATTTTACATTTATGTTTTTTTTATTTCGAATGTGGTTTTAACCAAATAAGACATTCAAAAATGATCACTAACGATAGAATACCTCATCGTAGATTTTTTTTTTTTTTTGAATCACTAACAAGAAAACTTTATTCGAGATTTTAAAGATAATTTTTAATATAAGATATGAAACTGCCAATAAGATTTAGATTTTGAACCGTCGGATCTGAAATAAAAATTGTCAATTTTACAACACATTTTTCATTCTTAATGTGGTTTTAACTAATTAAGGGTTCGTTTGGTAAAACAATTTGAGTTAAAAATTTTAAGTTTGAATTGAAATTTTTAAATTTGAGTTGGTTGATTTTTTAAAAAGTAGTTATAATTTTTGTTGACTTTTCAGACAAAGACAAAATTGAGATGAAAATTTTGAGCTTAAACTCGTTCACTAAACGAGACATTCTGAAATGAAAACTAACAATTGAGTACATCATCGAATAATGCTTTTTTGTTTTTTATTAATAAGAAAACTTTAGATAATTTTTATTATAGGACATGAAACTGCCGATAAGATTTGGATTTTGAGCAATCGGATCTGAAATAAAAATTATCAATTTTATGATTTTTTTTTTTTCATTTTAATATGATTTTAATCGTTTAAGATATTCAGAAATGATCAGTAAGAATAAAAAACCTCATTGTAGAAGGCTATTTTTTATTACTAAAAAGAAAACTTTATTTGAAGATGTACAACCACACGAAGCTCAGAAGGCCAGATGCACGCTTGATTAGACTATTGTACAAGAAAAAAACTACTCTTCAATCAATGAGAGAATAAAAGTCTCAAATCATGTCCTTATCCAAGAGAAAGTGGGACCCCAGTTGATATAGTCCAGAAGATGATGTTGTGGGCCCAAAATGTCTTTTCAAATCCAGCTGCAAAGCATGAAATAATACACTATACAAAACTATATATATACATATATCTATACTTCTATATTACTTTTTAAAAGAGTCATCCAATCGTTTGGTATTCTTTTTGATTGTCACGTAATCACACGGTTATTACGTTCTTCTTTTTTAATCATTGGGAAGCACACTGGTGACCACGTCCTTGTTATATGGATTTTGTCCTTTTCTTTTGTTTTGTTTTGTTTGTACATTCATTCCTGCGTGTCAAAAAATTAATTATATATATTTTAAAAAGTCAAGTTCACACAAGTATATATCACATTTATTAATTTTCCATTAAAAGAAAAATCTAAATATTAATTGCAGAAAATGGAAAGTTCTCTCACTTATAGGAGCTCAAAAAAACAATAATTTGATTCCAAAAACAAATAACAATTTGTCGAACTAGGTATTCCCATTATCCCTTAACTTGGCTCTTTTCCAGGTTTGGTTGTTTGTTTTTTTTTGTTTTTTGTTTTTTTGTTTTTTTTTTTATGAGAGGTTCTTGGTTTGTAGGGGACCATATACATGAATATGGGTTCCTAGAGATCTTATTCATCCCCACATATTGCCCATTCTTTCATAGAATTATTGGGGATTTCATTTTGAGTTCACTTTCACAAATACGTCTTTTATCCTATATCTCTAGTTCTTTTAATTACATTTATCTTTATTCATAAATCACGACCACTGCTATTTTGTAATCTTTATAAAAATGAAAAATAAAGCCAAAAAAAAAAAAAGAGTTACCATTACTTCCATGAATGAGTTCACAAACTTAAATACTAAGAAGAAATAATAATAAATTAGGTGGTTAAAAAAAAAATTTATTGGAAGCAATTGTGTCGTGTTGTAAACTTTTAACATAAATACTCACAAATTAGGTGGTTAAAAAAATATATCAAAATGTTGAAATAACAGTACCTATTCATAGGACCAAAATACTTTAGCAGTTCTACCAAAAATATAAGCCTTAGCAGTTTAGCTGTGTGATTAGGTAGGAAAAATAGTGATTTGTATGATTATTCCTAAGAAAGTATATATCTCTGAGTTCTTATCCTAATTATAATAAATAAAAAAATTAACCTCTAATTAGATAATACAAAGGATCAAATATCCAACAAGTATTAAAAAATTGTAAAATATATATACACAAAGCCTCATATCTGGTACCCTATGATATCCGGTAATATGCACTTCAATTACTGTGAATGCGAACTTCAGTTATTAGGAATGTGAATTTATATATAAGAAAATGTAATTAAAATGAATTTGAATTCCCCTCATTTAATATTTACTTATGTATGAATTCTCATTTTTAGTAGTTAAAGTTCACATTCATAATAATCAAAATTCATATTGTCGGATATTATCCGATACTTGATAGGAGACCAGCCCTATATATATATATATATATATATATAATATAAATAAACATGTTTATTTGAAAAGTTATTTATACAATTTTCAATTGGAAAAAAAAATGTTTTCTGATTATTTGGGCCGTATTTGGGCTGTGCATAGTATTTGTCATACTGTAATCCGTTCCTGTTGGCTAACTGTTTTTATTTGTCGGTTGACCCAGCGAAGATTCTTAAGTTCTGTTTGGTGAAATAGTTTGAGTTGAAATTTTTAAGTTTAAGTTGGTTGACTTTTTAAAAATTAGTTATAATTTTTATTAACTTTTCAAAAAAGATAAAAACTGAAATAAAAAAGTACAATTTAGTTTAAGTTAAACTAACTCACCAAACAAGTCATTAGTAAAAAGATTGATGACCGCATGTGAACCCTGTCAAAGCTCAGTACTTTCCTACCCTAAATATATATATATATATATATATATATATCTTATCTAGCAAGTAGCAACGACAATGGACTATGAAAATTAAGCAGTTTACTGTATAAAAAAAATCTATATAGTTTTAATAATTTTTTTCTCAAAAGTTAACTAGTTTCACTATTTATTAGTTTCAATTGTAATTTAAAAACTCAAATCTTAAAAGTCCATAATTTTATTTATACAAATTCAAATAAAATCATTTTTAATTAAATAAAATTTGAGACGAACGAAATAAGATCCTTATTAAAAAAAATTTCTGAATACATTTTAAGTTTTTATAATTTTTAATTCCAATTAGCGAAACGCACAACAATACATACTCCAACTTAACTGAAATCTTTTTTTTTTTTTTAACTCCAGCTTACCAACCAAACTCATGCTAAGTCTAAAATATTTGTTCAAGTTTCTTAACCAAAAAAAAAAAGCTTCTAAGTAGGCCTGATTTCCTCAATAGGTAAGCCCATTTTTAAGCCACCTTAGTTAACATTGGGCTCCCAAGACGCCAAGCGAGTGCCCCCTACGGGAGACCTAGAGGAATGTCGTTTCTTTTCTTCTTTTTTAATTTTTCCCCCTCTGTGAGGAATGTCGTTTCTTCGTTTGTACTTTGTACCGATTGTCAGCCTTTTGAGCATTGAAATTAAAGAAAATTATAGAAATAGCCTTTCGAATAACTTCCTGATGGGGCTCCTTTGTGGTGACCCCTCCGTTGATTGGTCCCAATTGACATCTAGTTGGCATCACGGAAAATGACATCTAAGGATGGCAATATTTTCGGCGGGGATTTACTCCGAAAAAGGCGGAAATGTGGGACATTGTTTGGAGATGGAGAGGGGGATGGATAAAAATCATATCCCTGAAAATTGACGGAACGAGAATAGGAAAAGCACTTTCCGCCTCGCCTTTGCCCCTATATATATTTTATATATGTATTTATATCTAATATAATAAAAAATAATCTTTAAACATTATTAGTTTTTATTTAAAAAAAAAATAGTACTCTCTATCCAATACCAAAGAGGGTATTATTATGCAATTTTTATATGTATTAATCAAGCATATTTTTTTTCTTCACTAAAAGGAGGATTTTTTTTCCCCCCTATCCAAATGTGTAGTTACAAAATGGGGAGGGTATGAGGGAAGCCCCCCAACGAGGAATCCCCGTCCCTGGCCCTACTCTATTTATGTAGGAACAGGGATGGAGATGGTTTTGGGGTGCGGGGATGGGGACGGGGACGGGAAAGCATTCCCTAGCCTCACCCGTTGCCATCCCTAATGGCACCAGAGGTACATTGAGCTACATTAGGAGGGCTTTGTCTTGCAAAGTACAATGTTGGTTCCAACTGGGACGAGTCGGATGCCACCAAGCAAGACGGTTCTGATGGCAATATCCGCTGTGATTCTAGCCCCTAGCTGATAAAGACTTCTCATAAAATAAAATAAATGATATTTAGATAATCATATAGTCTGAAAGAAAAACATGATTGGTTTGTGGATAAGTGTTGTTTTTTGGTGAATAGAAAATTTAGAAAATGGTAAGGATGAGGTTCGAGATCTATGGTTTGTTTATAGATAGTGGATGAGGCCTAATATATATATATATATATATATATAGGTGTTAGATACCATAAAACAGACTACAAAAGATGACTAATATATAAGCAATAATATTGATATGGAGTTTTCAATACCTGATATATGTTCAAAATCCTATCGATAAAATCTTATTCCTATATAGGGTAATCTTTCGTACCTGATTGTAGAATTTTCGAAATTCTACATTACAAATTGTAGTAATCAGCTCACTTCTTTAACTGATCATAAACTGATCATATACCAATTTAAAACTTATTCAATTAGAAGTAAATCTCATAACATGAAATCCACAAATGTAGTTATTTTTTACTAGCTGTAAAGATTATAATGCTCAGCCTAAAACATTTTATCATAAAGTCTCGCATATATTTTTATACAATGACGAAACCAGCATTTACTAGTAGGGGGTCAAAAAATGTTTTTCGGTCAAGGTACTATATAATCTCTCTAATGGATTTAATAAAACTGTTTTATTTCTTAAATCCAAATTGCTTGCCCAATAAAATATGAGTGGTTATATTTACATTCATAATATTGATAAGCATCCCCACCTAATACATGTTTTTTAATATAAACATAGTAAATCTATCATTTTATAGATACTTTTTATATAATGTTATATTTAACTTTCTTATATACCTAGTTTTATTTTATTTTTAATTTATTTTTTTAAAAGTCAATTAACAAATCTAAATAAGAAGGAAAAGATATATTTTCATTCTCAAAAGAAAACATAAAGTGTCTTTAAAAAAAGAGGGTGGAAGTAGTAAAGAAGGAAACTCAAGTAACGTCTAAATCAAAAATTATAGAATGTCATACTGCATTTAAAAAAAATACATAAATATATAATCATGTAAACAAGCATAGTAAGAAAAATAAATAAAAAATAATCATATAAAAAATCACAGAGTATCATTTTCAAAGAAAAAAAGAAAAAAAAAACACATAATACTGATGAATTTAAATAATTAAAAATACATATTTTAATATTTGTTGGATTTTTAAGAGACATCTTTCTTTTATTTTTTATTTCACTTGAATCCTCCATTGAAAATTTTCATGTAATTATAAAAATTTCTTAAGAAAAGAAATTGATGAAGAATAATTAAAGTTTATAAAATGAACAATTTAAAGTTTAGAACAATTAAGAACAATTTCTTAAGATTTTTTTTAATATAATTTCTATTTATGATTAATGTGGTGTATGTTTTTTAATTATTTTATAAAAAATATTTTCATTTATAAGTATGTGGAGGTATGAGCATTCTTAATGATTTTAAGGTAATTTTCTCATAGAAAAAAAACATTAAAAATCTGTATTGACTTTGTGGGGATATTTATCAATATTGTGGGTGCGGTGCAAATAAATCTCTCTAAAATATAGAGAACTATTAATTAAGAGGGCCAAAACTAATTTATACACATATCTAGTATATTAAAATTTAAAAAAAACAATTATATTAAAATTTAAAAAATAAAAAGAAAAAAAGCTAGATATATAACACATCCACCTAGCTAATAAACCGGAGGTAATATTCACCAAAAAAAAAAATACCGGAGGTAATGAACACTACCATAAACAGCAATTTTAAAACAGATAGTCATATACTAAATAAGGTAAAACTTATGGTTAAAACCTTTTTTTTTTATGCCTTGTTAAATATCTATCAAAAATAGTAATTAAAAATAATCATGCCTTAGTGAATCTTTCTCATCCAATCATATTTGCTACAACCGGAACCAGTATTCTTTGTAACTTCTTAAATAATGTGAAATTCCTTTAAGAAAATAAGGTGAATGAGAGAGAGAGAGAGAGAGAGAGAGAGAGAGAGAGATAGAGAGAGGAAAAAAAGGTTATGTTTGAAAATTATAAATTTGTAATAATTTTACAAGTTTTCATTTTGATCTCATTTCATTTTGTTAAATCTAACATGAGAACTGGTGGGGATTTATTTAGCACGTTCAATTTGAACTTTCGAGTAATTTGGGTACTTTATTTTTATTTTTTTATTTTTTTATTTTTTTGTTAAAAGAAAAAAATCTAGTGGTAGTCTCGTTATTTTTCATTTCATAACACTACGTAAGTAAGGTTTACACTCCCCTAAATTGACAGAAAATTTAAATCTCCAATCTCCCATTTGGTGAGATCATTATGATTACCTTCCGTCTCAACTCATCCGTTCTTACTCGGGCGAGTAATTTGGGTACATTTGCTACATTAGAATGATGAAAAGCCAAAATAATTCACCAACTTTCGTTGCCAACTTTACCATTGACAATATATAAGTTACATCCTTTATTATTTTTTGTAGGAACAAAAAATTTGAACTAAACATTCAGATTGGATTAATACATACATGTGAATGTGTGATCCCGTGAAGAACATCTCAGACTGCCATTCCGTGGATTCAGCCCAGGCTCTCCTAAAAAAATTTAAATTAAAAAAATAAAAATAAAAGGAAAAGTTTATGGTAAGAACTATCAGTAAGTATTATTATTTTAGTTCTTAGACTAACTTTTCAACGGTATAATTTTTTATTGGAAGCAGTTATGTCGCATTGTAAACTTTTAATATAAATACTCACAAATTAGATGGTTAAAAAAATATCAAAATGTTGAAATATTAGTACCTACTCACAGGACCAAAATACTTTAGCAGTTCTACCAAAAATATAAGCCTTAGCAGTTTAGCAGTGTAATTAGGTAGGAAAAATAGTGATTTGTGTGATTGTCCCTAAGAAAGTATATATCTCTGAGTTCTTATACTAATTATAATATATATATATATATATATATATATTTACCTCTAATTAGATAATACAAAGGGTCAAATATCCAACAAGTATTAAAAAAATTGTAAAATATATATACACAAAGCCTCATATCTGATACTTTTTGATATCCGGTAATTTAAGCTTCAATTACTGTGAATGCGAACTTCAGTAACTATGAATTTGAATTCATATATAAGGAAATATAGTTAAAATGAATGTGAATTCTCCTCATTTTATATTTTTTTCTGTATGAATTCTCATTTCTAGTAATTAAAATTCACATTCATATTAATCAAAATTCATATTGTCGGATATTATCCGGTACTTGATTGGAGACAAATCATATTTATATATATGTGTATATATATATAACATGTTTATTTGAAAAGTTATTTATACAATTTTCAATTGGAAAAAATGTTTTTCTGATTATTTAGCCCATATTTGGGCTGTACATATTATTTGTCATACTGTAATCCGTTCCTGTTGGCTAACTGTTTTTATTTGTCAGTTGACCCAAGGGAAGATACTTAGTCAGAATATTGATGACCGCATGTGAACCATGTCGAAGCTCAGTACTTTCCTACCCTAAAAAAACAAAAAACAAAAAACAAAAACAAAAAAAAAAACTCTTATCTAGCAAGTAGCAACAACAATGGACTATGAAAATTAAGCAGTTTACCATATTAAAAAAAAAAAAAATCAATTTAGTTTTTATATTTTTTCTGAAAAGTTAACTAATTTTACTATTTATCAATTTTAATTGTAACTTAAAAATTCAAATTTTAAAAGTTCATAATTTTACATAAACAAATTCAAATAAGATCTTTTTTTTTAATTAAACATAATTTCGAGACGAACAAACTAAAATCCTTATTAAAAAATTTCCGAACACATTTCAAGTTTTAAAATTTTTAATTCTAATCAGTCAAACGCACACCAATACACGACTCAACTCCAACTTAACTGAAATCATTTTGTTTTAACTCCAGCTTACCAACCAAACTCATGCTAAATCTAAAATATTTGTTCAAGTTTCTTAACAAAAAAATAATAACAATAATTAAAAAAGAAAGAAGAAGAAGAAGAAGTTTCTAAGTAGGCCTGATTTCCTCATTATGTAAGCCCATTTTTAAGGCCACTTTAGTTAACATTGGGCTCCTAAGTCGTCAAGCGAGTGCCACCTACGGGAGACCTAGAGGAATGTCGTTTCTTTTCTTCTTTTTAATTTTTCCCCCTCTGAGAGGAATGTCGTTTCTTCTTTTGTACTTTTGTACTGATTATAATACTTTGAGCATTGAAATTAAAGAAAATTATAGACTAGCCTTTCGAGTAAACGTCCTGATGGGGCTCCTTTGTGGTGACCCCTCCTTTGATTGGTCCCAATTGACATCTAGTTGGCGTCAACGGAACATGACATCTAGGGATGGTAATATTTTCTGTGGGGATTTACCACGTAATGTGGGGCAATGTTAGGAGATAGAGAGGGGGATGGATAAAAAATCATATCCCCGAAAATTGACGGAACGGGAATAGGGGAAGCACTCTACGCCTCACCTTTGCCCCTATATATATTTTATTTATGTATTTATATACACATATATATTTATATCTAATATAATAAAGAATAATCTTTAAACATTATTAGTTTTTCATTTAAAAAATAGCACTCTCTATCCAATACAAAGAGGGTATTAATATGCAATTTTTATATGTATTAATCAAGCATATTTTTATCTTAACTAAAAGGACAACTTTTTATTTTTTTTTTCCTACCCAAATGTGTAGTTACAAAATGGGAGGCTATGAGGGAAGCCCCCAGCAGGGAATTCCTGTTCCCAGCCCTGCTTTTATTTCTGTGGGGAAGGGGATGGCAATGGTTTTGGGGTGCGGGAATGGGGATGGGGATGGGGATGGGAAAGCATTCCTCAGCCCCACCCCGTTCCCATCCCTAGTGGCACCAGAGGCACATTGGGCTACATTAGGAGGGCTTTGTCTTGCAAAGTACAATGTTGGTTCCGACTGGGACTAGTCGTATGCCACCAAGCAAGACGGTTATAATGGCAATACCCGTTGTGATTCTGGGCCCCAGTTGATAAAGACTTCTCATAAAAAAATGATCTTTAGATAATCAGAGTTTGAAAGAGAAACATGACTGGTTTGTGGGAAGTGTTATTTTTTGGTAAATAGAAAATTTTAGAAAATGGTAAGGATGAGGTTCGAGATCTATGGTTTGTTTATAGGTAGTGGATGAGGCCTGAAATATAGAATGCCTAAGGTTGGCTTTGTATTTCAGGTGTGCCTCCGCCAATGGAGTGATCTGAATTGGAGAGGGTCTCCTCATTCAGCCGTGAATGGTGAATGAAAGGTGAGGCAGATGGCTGCTAATAGTACTTGGCGGTTGATGAATGATATTGGAGTGCAAATAGTGTGGTATTTATAGGTTGGTGGTGGATTCGATGACAACCAAATACTTCCTCGTTTAGGTTGGAGGTTTTCCCTTTGAAGGCCTTTATTAGGGGTTTCTCTAGCCATGATTTCCTTTGCGTTCCCAAAGTGGGAGGCTCGAAGGGCGGAAAGGCTTCTCCTCATACTATTTAAACTTTATCAAAGAAGGTTGTCCTGGTAAGGGACACCTAGGAAGGTAGCTAGCTACTATGCTGACTTTGGAGGCTTATTTTTCTGGTGATCCCCGGATGGAAGACGTCTCAGTAGGGGAAAGCTTGTCCCAAAGAATGAATAACTAATATCTAGAGCAACAAATCTTGGAGCAGGGAGAAAGAGAATAATACATGAATATTCTTTGGGTTTCTCTTGGATTTAATGGACTTAGTTGGGCTGACTAAATTTGGTAAGGCTATTTAAGTCTTTATAAAGGTTCTCCAAAATCTTTAATACTACTCGGGACCTCCCAAGTAAGCTGAGAGTCTAATTTGACCAAATGAAACGGGCCCACTCACGTTTCTGGACCTTCAAAACTACGACCCATTCAAATATCTTCGAAACATGGCTTGAGTTCATGTACCGTATTTTGACCTACATCACGTGATGTGGGCTGCTTTCTAAGGTGGTCCCTATGAACGATGTTACGATGGTCTCCTGCAAAACAAGCAACGAGAAACTGAGTAAGGAAAATCAAAATTTGTAATATGATTTTTTATACGTGATGGAATAACTAATTAATTTGATAGTTTACGATAATCAATCTGATAGAATATAATAAATAATCCGGTAGCACATAAAAAAATAATTCCGTATAAAATAAAAAATAAGTAAGGCCTATAAGAACTAGAAGAGGGGCTTCAATGCAGTTTTAAAGTTTGGGGCCCAACTCATTTTAGGGAAACGGGGAGATTTCATTCTTCTACAATTTGCAGAACACAAGGTGGGATACCTCTATTTGGGGTGGTATAGAAAGATAGACATTGGTCTGCATTTTTAACCATTTTTTCTACCTATTTTATTGAGAGCATAATCTTGCCCTTTCTCTCTTTCCCTGTCCTTTCAATCTTCAAGTTTTACTCGTTGTCGGCGCTTGCATTAGCGCACACCCTACCCGGTGATCCGGCTCTAGACCGATAGTCATCTACCAGGTCAATTCCATGACTAAAGAAGATGTTCAGCTAGAATCTCATTTAGGACTATTTTAGGGATCATATAAAATAAGTGGACAGTTTAAGATAAATAAAAGGAAATTTCTAGTGGGTACAGAAAAATACTCTATCTATAACTACGGATGGCAATGGGATGAGGCCGGATTGGGGAATGCTTCCTTGTCCCCGTCTCTGCTTAGAGAGAGGTTGGATCCAGATTGGGGATTTCCCGTTGGGGAGCACTTCCCCTAACATGCCCTATTCCCCATATAATATAATTATTAAGAAATTAAGTAACTTAAAAAAAGATTAAAGTAAAAACTCATTATAAATTTAGTCCAAAACCAAAGGTTACATAACACAGGTCAAATTCAAAATATATGCAAACCAAATCTAGAAATAGAGCCACGATTCTAAAAACAATTAATCATGCTTAAAAGATTAAGGACCCGTTTGATATACTAATTGGAGTTTTTGAGTTTTTGAGTTTTTTTATCTTATTAGAAATGAGTGTATGTTTAGAAATACGTGTTTCATTGCATGTAAATTGAAAATGAACTATGATATTTAAATTACGTAAAAACCTTAAATGTGTTTTAAAAAAAACAAATATATAATAATCTTGTTTCATCCCCATCATGCCCACAACTCGAGACAAAACTTTATCCCCATTCTCGCCCCCTCCCCGCCCTTTTCAGGGTAGATACTCGTGGGGAATACTTCCATCCCATCACATCTACGCTAGTTTTTGTCAATTTTACTTATGTTTTATTTTGATGTGATTTTGATCAAATTTAACGTTCAATGTTCAGAAAGAAATATACTATTGAAACTAACATGGATAATCTTCCCATTTAAGCATTAGACAAGATTGTGAAATCTGGCACAAAAGGAACAGATTCGGCTAAGGTGATAGTTGTCCTATTGATAAGATGTTTCGATGGGAAGCACCACCATCACCACCACGATCAGCATTATTTGGACAATTTGATGCTTCAAGACTGTATTCCAGTTTATATCCATATTGTATCCGGCAATAATGCTAATTATATGCCTCAATTGTTAGAATATATTTTACATGGGATAGTTCGATTCCAATTGGGGTTCATTTTAACCAGTCATGAAGCATCACATGTACATATGTACATATATATATATATATATATATATATATTTATATGAGGCATGAGAGAGAGAGAGAGAGAGATAGAGATATGAGGTTTTTTAAGACAGATCTTGAATTATGCTTTCCCAATTTTACCCGGAAGTGATTTGTGATAAAACTAGCAAACGTGGTTTTGGTGGCCTTGATTGCAACTTTTTGCTTTGACAAATTCTCTTTTTGTTGGAAAAATGCATTGGAAATTTTATGCACAAGTTTTTTTTTTTTTTAAGAAAAAATCTTAAACACATGTTTACAAACACACCAATTAAGTAGCAATCATACATGTTATTAGATTGAACCATTTCATGATTATATTATCATCATATTGATTAATAGCTTTGCAAAAAAAAAAAAAAACATTTTAACCTTAATCAACCTTAATCACATCATTATTAAACATGTAATATGCATAAAGTAGAAACCAAATAATGGGGCTTCTTTATGCTTTTGTCATTTCCATATTTGGAAGTAAAATAGAAAACAAAGCAAGTGGGAAACACGATTAGCATATGATTTGGACATAATTTGATTTGGTATCGTAGTTGCCATTTATGCTTTCCTCTAAACATGAAAAAAAGTTTGATCAATTAGACAATTGGAAGAAGAGATTATATTCTTTTCAAATTTACAGTGCAAGTAAAAAAAAAAAAAAAAAAAAAAAAAAAGGAGGCTAAAAAAGCTCCATTAATAGTGTCATTTATGAAAACAACCATTCACTTTTGTCATTTTCGAATTAAACAATAGAGAATCAAAAACCCAACATGACAAAAAACCATATGAGATTTTTGATGTCAAATGTCTCTCTTATTACAACCTTCCAAAAGCTTGAATACATGAAGATTCCATGCAGAGGCCCCAATAAGGAATTAATTCCTTCAAAACTTGATTGCTTTATACTAATTTGTCAAATCTTCATAGAGAATGGAAATTCTTTTTTATCTTGATTGTCAAGTAGTGGTCACCGCACACTAATATTTTGATTTGTTGATAAAAAAAATTAATATTCTTATCAAAGTTTTGCCTATAGAAAATATGGAATAATTTTAATTATGGCATTGAAGCCGTTGCATCATCATGTGTATATGGTGGAAAAGAATTCCTTTTGCAAAACAAGTGCAAAAGGAAAGAGATATAAAGCTCAAGAACTTGATTGAATGTTACTATACTTTCTCGAGGGAGTAATGTGAAACGGCTAATTATGGCCCGTTACATTTATAGACTTGAATAGTAAGTTTGAAGAAAAAATTAAATTTTATGAGAGAAAATATTATAGAAAAAAAAAGTTTAAATTATGGATTTGAACCTATAAATCAAATATAAACTAAATACAATAAATCATATATATATATATATATCGATCTAATGTTTGTGTATACAGATAAGTTGTATAACCTTAACTAGGGAGAAACAAATTTTTTTTTTCACAAATATGGATTTATCTAAAGACTTCATAAAAATTGCTTGTTTAGTACTTGGTGCAAAGAATTGGGACAATTAATATTAAGAAAGCGGATAAATATAAATTTTATGTGTGCTTGCTTGTTTATCTTTTCTTTTTCTATTATATTTTATTGCTCTCCTTCTTCAAGGATTAGAGCATTTAAGTATAACAAGACATAAACTCACTATAAAAATGTGTTTAACCAATTGAAAAGAAATAGTTGACAAAACCCTAGTTTTCTTTTCTTTTCTTTTCCTTCCCCAGTCCCCACCCTACCCCCATTTTTTTTTTTTTTTTTTTTGGTTGTAACATTGAATCAAGTAATGGAACATATAAAAAGATGAAAGCATGTCAACATGAAATAAAGGAGAAATGCCGGTCTTATGGGGTTGCAACTTGCAAAAAGATGGCCTTTATTAAAGTTATCCATATCATTATCTGGATAACATCTATTATTTTTTGCCCTTTTATGTCATGGCTGCACACACACAATAATATCTATATCTGGTATATGTAAATATGTATGTATGTATATATATGTGTGTGTTTTATACGTGTGATATTTATTATAAAATACTTTCATCGTAATATAGCTAATAAAAAAATGAGTGCATGCACGATAGAATATGAGAAGCTAGGCATAATATTGATCTTCTTTAGGCATGCATATTGCAATAAGTTTGTTTTTCCCTTTTCTTCTTTTTCTGACGCGCGGAGAATTACAATTGACTTTGTTTCTCTTCTTTTTATTCTTTTAGTGATCCTTAACATTTTTAAATATGAACGAAGTGATGATAAATGGTTAAATGCAATGTTTTGATATTAATCGATGTACTCACGTTACGTATCCCATCAATATATGCTAATAAGTTGAGATCCTTTAACATTATTATATGTGAAAAAGGATGTGTTGTTAATTCATGACGATTCGAGGCGTTAAAAATTATGAAAAGATTAGATCTCGATCGTTGAAAGTTCTTAAATTATATCATGGCAATGGTAGAAAGTTTTAAGACGAGGGTGTTTTAACTTTTGGTGATATATAAACCAAAAGGATTTAATAATTAATATAGAAATTGACACTTGAAATCTCTTTTTTTTATTTATTTATTAATAATATGCCCTCCTACTATAATTCTTATATAACGATACTTACAAGAATTTATTTTTTTTTCAATATTCGCATGGGAATAAAGAATTATTCTTATAAGAGCAAATGGTGGTGATGCAAGATTACTTTTTCTGTCTGCATGGTCATAGTCTTAGGCTCCGTTTGGGATCATGTTTAGAGACGGTATTTTTGAGGTTAGAGATGGTTTGAGCTTTGAAAATGTGCATTTTGTGAAAATAAACTATTTCGAGTGAAAAAGTGTAAAAACTTAAACTGTGTTTAGAAAAAAAAAATTAGCAATATGAACCTAGTTTCATTTGTCTCGAAATTCTATGCAATTTGGAAAAAAAAATATCATTTTAACTTAAAATGATAAAGTTATAGACTTTTAAAATTTGATTTTTTTTCAACATATTTGAAAAAATAAGTAGTAAAACTGGAGGAAAAAAACAAAAAAATATATTTGAAAAAAACTTTTGAAAACTTGTCTACAAACGGGCCTTAGCCTCATGATGCGTAGCTTTTCAAGTAAAAGAAAATATGCTCCAAAGGACCTCAATTATTGGGAATTGAAAATTATTTTTAGTTTTGTTCTCCTTAATTTCTTGAGTTAAACTACTTACAATAGCAAATCAAAAAATAAATTATGAGGGTGTTTGGTGAATGAGTTGAGTTTGAGTTGAGTTGAATTTTTAAGTTTGAATAGTATTAACTTTTTAAAAAGTAGTTATAAATTTTATTGATTTTAAAAAAAAAAAACAAAAATTAAGATGAAAAAATACAATTTAGTTGGAGCGGAACTTGGATGCCAAACACCCCTTATAATTACAATATTTACAAATGACTCGATTATCATAATTGGTGAATTTTAACTTTTTTTTTATTTCTTTTAAACTATTACAATCGATCAAACTATCTCGAACACAAGATCTTATCTTATCTAGAGTTTAGGAAATTCCAGTATATCTATCACAATTAAAAAAAAAAAAAAAAAAACCCCTGGACTGATGACAAGCCCATCTGGAGCCCATTAAGGCCCACCATTTTTCCACCGTACATCAAACGTCAAGGTCGACACGTTTCTTTGAATAAGAAATCACATATTAGTTTGCGTACAATCAGATACAGACAACCAAAGCCCTCCAAAAGAAGAAAGTAACAAAAATAAATAAATAAATAAATAAAACGTCCCACCACATTTTGTAGGGCCTCTAAGCCGAGGAAAGGGTAAAGCACGGGTACACTGCCTTTTGCTTTTTCCCATTTCTCAAAAGAGAGCCCCCTCCAAAAAAAAAAGAAAAGGCTGGTTAAAAATTGTTTAATAATTTCTTTTTTGCTCTTGAAAAAGAAAAATTGTTTAATAAGTTCTTTTTTGCTCTTGAAAAATAAAAATTGTTTAATATAAATCGTGCTGCTTTTATGTTTAAAAGAACCTAGGCTTCATTTGATATTTTAACTCAATTTTAATTAAATTATATTTTTTATCTCAGTTTTTATCTTTTTCTAAAAAATTAATAAAAATTTTAACTAGTTTTTAGAAAATCAACCAACTCCAACTTAAAAATTTCATCTCCAACCGGTGAACCAAACGCAAGCTTATATTAAGAATGTATTTTTATACTATTGATCGATATTGTTGTTTCAATTGTTAGATTACATATCTCTGGATCATTGTTTTAGTTATAATAATTCCTTTTTTTTTTTTTTTTAACTTCTAATGAGATAAGTATCGAGGATTAAAAATCCAAACTATTATGGTAGGGCAAAAAACATAAACATATATGTCGATTTAAGAGGTTGTTTTAATAATTTTTTTCTCATAAGTTTTTAACAGTCTTTTTGCAATTAGAAACAGTTTTACATCACACTCTATAAATGTTTAATACGAATATTCACAAATTTAACTTTGAAAAATTAATTTAATAACTAAAATAACATTAATTAGTTAAATAAAATTACAGTTACAAATATTAGGAATACCAACTATAATCACAATTTTTTAACTACCAATCTACATGGTATATAAATTGTCATTCTCTATTAATAAGTATTTAAAATATTAACACATAAGTTGATTTCATTAACCACAAAAAACATAACACGTGAGTTAATATTCAAAAAAAATTAATATTATAAATGATATCTCTAACACTACTCTTTCGTAACGAGTTTTTTTTTTTTTTTTTTTTTTTTTTTTTTTTAACTTCTTTGTGCGTTTGTTTTGTTGTTTTTGATTGGAGAAAGTAAAAGTGTGTCACCGTGGAGGCATCAATTCCAAGCCGGCATGAAATGAAAGAACAAATCACTGACTCCAAGGAAGATTTTGGAATGTTGCGGTGGGGTTTCCCAAATATTTACCCACTTTTTTTTAGTTTCTTTCTTCTTTCTTCTTCTATTAGCCAGTGCCTTCTCTTCTCCTTATTGGTTTCATAAGAGGCTTTTTTTTTTTTTTTTTTTTTTTTTAAGGTTTGGAAATTTGAACTGCAAAGCAAGCACTACATTTGCTTTGCTTTTTATATTTTCTCTTATCTTTTTAGTTTTTTATTTTATTTTATTTGGGGTTCTTGGGTTGGGGGTGGTCTTGTTGGGCATGGTGATTTACTTTGTAGTATGCACAAGCACAACTTTGTTTCTTTCATTTTTATTTTATTTTTAATTGTGATTGTCACGTTATCATTTCTCCTTTTTTTTTTTTTTTTTTTTTGTCTTTTTCTATTTTTACATATATCTAATAGAAATGTTAGTTTTATAAGACAGAATATCCTAAACTCTCCCATGTTTTGTTTAAATATAACTTTTATCTTTTTATTAAATTAATATCTAAAACGTAGTTGAATGTCTAATCTAACGATAATTTTATTACTGACTCCATTGTAATATAAAGAGTTTGAATCTCTTTACTCACTAAGTTCAAAAAAAAAAATAAGTAAATGTCTAAAACATCCTCCTTATATATATGTCAGTTACATAATACATTGTAGCGATTAAATTTTTTAAAATATCAAGACTATCCTTCCTAATCTATGTTAAATATGAATTAACAAAAAATAAATTCAAAACGATCAAAATTCTCAAATTAGTTTAGGAAAAAAAAAAGAATTATAAAAGAATAAGAATTACTTAATGTATCATTTTTGTTCAATTAATGCTTTAATTCATATTTAATATAAGATTGGGATGGGTAATCTTAGTACTTTTGGAAATCTAATCGCTTGAGGGTGTATTTCGTGAATTTAAGAACACATGGGATATATTTGAGTATTTGTATGATAAGAGGTACATGATTGGTATTTATGCTAATCATTGAGGATGTTTTTGGATATTTTCGCATTCTATAATGTTATAAGGATAGTTCCGACGGGGTTCCAAGTTGTAAAAGTGAGGTGATTACATTTATATTCTAACAACAATTTTATATCCAACTAGCTAGATTTCAAATCCTTCTGTTCTAAATTTGAAAAAAAAAAATTTTGCAAAAGTTAAGACTATAATAGGGAACCAAATTTTTGTATTAATCTTCCTTTTTCAAGTAACCAAAGAAATTGTAATAAAAAGTTCATGAATCATTCTGGAATGGAATATATCGCCTTTAATTTGCTTCAACTGGAGTAAGAATCAACATATTTTATCACTGCATTTGTGGGCCAATAAAATGGGTACTCCACATTCTACTTGGGTGTTTTTAATGACAAATGATGGATTTTAGGTCTTTTCTATATATAACAAATTATGTCAAGACAAAAATTACTAGCTCTTCTATACGGTCTTCCTTGTTTTCTTTGCCCAAAAAAGATGTTTTGTTTAATTGCATTTTCAGTTCCTCGATTATCAGTGTAATCTTATTAAAATTCCCGAATTTTGAAACATTCTAAAATCAAGTCATTATACTATTATAAACTTTTAGAATAATAATCATTTCTTCCCAAAAAAAAAAAAAAAAAGTTTATAATTAAACTGTAATTATCACGTGAATATCAAATGTATTTTAATAGCACAAGTGTTTTGAGAATTTAATTCAAGCTCAAATTTTTTAATTCAAATGGAACCAAACGCATGCTAACAGTTTGATGACTGATTTAAGAACGATTTAAAATTCGGAGACTAAAAATGCAATGGAACCTATAATTGAGGGATAAAAAAAAATCCAAAAATAAAAAAACAAAAATATACCTCAAATATGGAGGATATTTTCTCTCTTATTTTTTTTTTTCCCCTGTTTTATTATGAATAGGAGTTGACCTCAAGTCAAAGTGAAAAAGACAGCGGATTTCATTGCTAGAATCTCTCTAGAGACTTTCATCAAATTCAATCATACAGAGATACGCCTATTCTATAGTGGTTGGTGACGGTCTTTGTCCCAACTTATCCACCACTGCCAGAGGTCTTTTTCACCTCGATATATATAATCATAACAGATGAAAGTGGGAATTTTTTCACCATCTCTTTAAAAAAACCTTTTTTTTTTGTGGGATAATTAAAAAAAAACAAAAAAAAAACAAACTTTCATGGGATTTTGACTAGAAAGATAGAAGCTTAGATGATCTCAAATATGTAATGTTATTTTTAATATTATTTTAAATTTATATTATCGTTATTATGTTTTAAAATTTGTAAAAGTGAATTTTTAGTAGTTAAATAAATTAAAAATAAAAATATTGTAACAATTACATGAAAAAGTTAAGGTAGCAAGTAATGAAAAGTAAAAATTATTACAAAGTTTAATATATAGAAAATTTGGCATAAAAAATAATAGTCTATTGGAGAGAGTTTTTTTCATCCAGATGTCAAAATTTACCATTAGTATAATAGTTTAGCATTTCATTGGAGATACTCTTACGTAAAGAAAGATGATAATTTTTTTTTAGAGAATTTAATTTAAAAGAAAAAGGAAAAAAAAAAACCTAACAAATAGTGTATTATTTTTAATCATCATATTTACCATTTTTATTAATTTTGATATAAACTTAATCATATTAAGATTTAAAAACGTGCATTGTTAATAGGGATATCTTAGTTTAGTAAGAAATAAAGAAAGTAATTAAGAAAATTATGAAGTCTATCATCAACAAGACATTGTGTTTTAACCCCTCCAAAAAAAAAAAAGTAAAAAGTAAAAAAAAAAAAAAGTAAAAAATGTGGCATTCCCGAAGCAAGCACGATAATGCTGATTTCCGAGAAGGGAAAACTACATTGCAACTCTTCATCATGAAATTACTTTAGTTAGCGGAAAGGATTTGGCACTAGCATTTTTTTTTATTATTATTATTTTTATTAATTATTTTTGGCTTGAAAGGCGCTATTTTGATTAAATGACTTTATTTGGGTGGATAAAACTGGCCCATGAATGACTATTATGAAATGGAAATTTTCTTGGGAAAGTGAGTTACAGCCTTTCTTTTTATCTTCTTAGTAAGAGAGTTTCCTAAAGAACTGAGTAAAAAAAACCTAGTATCTTTTCCTGTTCATGTTTTCTTTATCAGTTGTTTTGGTTCCTAAATCTTTACTTTATACTCGGGAGAATCTTTTTAGTAGAGTATGAAAAAAAAAATCTATTGATGAGATACGATTTTTGAACATCGGACATTCATTATGTTTAGCTTGTATTTAGTTCGCCGGTTGGAAATGAAATTTTTAAATTGGAGTTAACTGACTTTTCAAAAACTAGTTAAAATTTTTGTTGACTTTTCAGAAAAAGACAAAAACTGATATGAAAAAGTACAGTTTAGTTAGAATTAAACTTAAACGCTAAACGAAATCTTAGTTAAATTGTTATATTTTTAACTAATTTGATTTAAACTAATGTAAAAAAAAAAAAATTATTTATAAGAAATCTTTTAACATCCTACCACAAAATTCTCCTTTTATATTTTGGTATAATTTTATCATGAGAAAAGTATATTAATGATATAAATTTAAAGATCATTCCACCAACATGAAACAAAAAGTTGATACTAGACTAATACGTTACAAAAATAAATCTAAGATTTAGGACATATTGATCAAGAGAAGGGAATTTGTGTTTGGTGAAAAAAAAAGTAATTATTTGAGTAATTTTATCTTTTTTTGTTTCAAAGTGTTTTACTTTATTGAGTTCAGAAAAAAAAAAATTTGTTCACAATAAAGAAGCAGAAGAATATAATTATACTCATAGGCGCGATTAGATGCTTTCTTAATTTAATTAATTGTTAAACCAAAGTAGTTAGTTTCCTTAGAGTGTAACATTGAGTATTTTCAATTCGAATATTACTATTTAATTTTTTAGTTATAAATCCTTTTGTAATCCATTAACCTTACAAAAAGTGGAAGATTGCTGATTTATTTATGCTCCCATAAGTGCATGATTTACAACATGTTCTTTGGAATGAAAAAAGAAATGCTGTATTAATAAATTAATCTATTTTAGAGAAGATTCTTAGCAAAACTATATTTTTACCTCTTAATTAATTAGTCTTTTTTTTTTTTTTTTTTTTTGGAAAAGCTTCCTAATTAAGTCATTTGGGAAAGATAATAATAAAAAAAATTTGTCATTTTGGTGATGATTCTTATTCTAATTTTTCTCCATATACTACAA
Organism: Ficus carica; assembly: GCA_009761775.1. Classification (NCBI taxonomy): domain Eukaryota; kingdom Viridiplantae; phylum Streptophyta; class Magnoliopsida; order Rosales; family Moraceae; genus Ficus; species Ficus carica. The sequence goes on along the minus strand of VYVB01000485.1, from coordinate 147,378 downwards.
GGTGAGGTGCTCTTACCGTCGTTGCTAATCAGAGTTTGATTATGACTTTTTTTTTTTTTTTTTGCTGAAGAGATTATGACCTACAACTTACCCTACTTTAACCACTAATTGCTGATTCTATATTTTAAATTTGTAATATAGTCACGCGTTATGCATGGGATGTATTAATCAAAGGTTAGGTGACTCAAAGCTTTTTGCTGTCTGACTCATATAATTATGGATACATTATCAGCACGGAGTCGGTTTATTATTTCAATGAGAACGTATATTAAAGATAAAAAATAAGGTTTTTAAAGAGACTTATATAGAGATAATAAATTTTTAATGGGGGGATAAAATGAAAAAAATATATATATGTAAAATTTTTAGAGGTAATATTAAAGAAAATAAATTAAAAATTCACTATGAACAAAAACCCCCACTTATTACATCATATATGTATTCATATTTTATATATATATATATATAGACATGTAAATAAAGCAAGCTTACGTTAAACACATGGTGGGATGTTAGGTTAATTAATGGTGGGATGCAAGGTTAATTACTCATAGAGTCAATAAATTGTTTATTTATTTAAGAAGTGGGCACGGAAAAATGCATTTATTAGGTTGGACTTTGTTTAAAACTATCACATCTTATCAAATTTGTATACTATTTCATTTTAATGTGATTGCGATGATATATATTATAATGTTCAGAAATATACGCTACGTTAAGATACTCTATCATAAAAAACTTAAATAATAAAATCATAAAGTTTTTTATTTTTGTTTTTTTAAAGGATTGTATAAGAATTAAAAACAATTCTTAACAGAGAATTCTATGATAAAATCCTATGATTCTACTCATAGAATACAATTTTAAATTATCGTTTGATGACATTTTAATCATATTAGATTATTAAACAATGTAAATAATTTATCAATATTATCAAACAATGTAAATAATTTACTAAAATCTGCCAAATAATTCTCCTTCTTTATCCTTTTTATAATTTGTTTAAAATAGAAAAGTTTTTACTTTCGTACCATGAAAAAAGGGCTTCAATTATTGTTCCCTTCGTAGCTTCTAATCATCATTGCCATGTGTTGTGGAACCACACCTTAACAAAATTTCATTTCATTACTTGTTGGGGCCATGTCCAACCTATGACATACATTGTTCCTTCAATACTATTAACAAGCTTCAAGTTCGATATTTATTATGAAGAAAAAGAAAGTTATTAGAAAAGAAGATAATCATCGAGAGCTTTTTTTTTATTGGGAAAACTATCAATTAGACCATTAGCATGTCCTCCGACTAAACTTTATTTTCTTTTCTTTTTTTCTTTTTTTCTTTTTTCTTTTTAAGTAAGGAAACAAAGATCAAATGTATCACATTTACGTAGTACATCCGTCTAACAATTATTATATTGATGTGATATATCCGTTCAATAAATAATGAACATTTTATCAATATTAGTTATATCCTAAATTCCTAATCACTATTCTCTTTCTTAATAAATTTTACCAACGAATAACTTAAATATTCTATCATGTAAATGTAATAACATGACATACATTTGTTCCTTCAATATTATTAACAAACTTGAAGTTTGATGTTTAATATTATGAAGAAAAAAATTATTATAAAAGAAGGTAATCATCGAGAGCTTTTTTTTTCTTATATATTATTATTATTAGGAAAACAATCATTTAGACCATTAGGGACGAGACAACGAAGTCTAACATATATATATATATATATATATATTAAAGAATGACAACTTAAACACAATATAAATTATCAAAAGTTAGAAAAAAAAAAACAAAAAAAAAAAACAAAAAACCTGTATTATATATATTTGGTCCTGTTTGATAACCGATCCTATTTAAATTTTTTTTTGTCTTTTTTCTTAAAAAATTTTATCTTTTTTTCAAAATTTTTTTTTTTTTTCAAAAAAATCAACAAAATTTATTATTTAAATTTATCAATTTTAACTTAATCTTACACATCAAATACTTATTTATTTCCGGCTCATTTAGATTCGTTGGGTAACAAACCGTTCACGATGAATAATGAATAAAAATGCAATTGACAGGTATCACCTGGCAACAAGTATTTCATGTCAATGAGGGTTCAAGTCAGTAGTCACTTCAAACTTCAAATATCAAGAGAGGGGGCAAAAGAGACTTTCAGAAAACAGTTCTGCCCACACTCTTTTGGTCTTGGTCTTGGTCCTGCTCCTGGTCCGTCCAGTTAGTTTTCAAGGATTCTCAAGATAAAAAGAAAGAAAATAATGATGAAAAACCATCAGAATTGGCAACATCTGAATTCCACATTTTTTTAAGCACCCTTAATCATGACCTAAACTCACGAGGGCTACACCCCCTACCAGTAACCTAGCTTCCCAACTCTTTCCCAAAAACAAAATACACACACACACGTGTAAAGTTTCGTTTCTTATGGTGAACTTAGGGGAAGTTTGAGCCTTTTAACTCAAATTAAAATATTTCTATTCAATTTTTATTTAAAATTTTTTTTTTTTATCTTTTTTAAAAAAATTTTTTTATCTTTTTTAAAAATTTAAAAAAATTTACTATTAAAATTAAAATATTTCAACTCAAACTTACTTATCAAACACCCTATTAAGTTATTATAAATATAAATTTATATAAAAAAATAAATATAGTTAAAATAAATATAAATTATCTTTATTATGTAAATATATTTTTTTTATACATAAATTTATATTTTTAATAAATGAAATTCATATTTACAGTAACTGAAGTTTACAATATTATATACTATCTTTAATATCGGATATAAGACCAACCCTACACATATATATAAATAAAATAATTATTATATCAGTATATCTGAATTTCAAGACCTGTTTAAAATTGTGATTGGAGCTGGAGTTTTGTAAATTACAAAATTGAAATGTATGTTTGATTTAATTGTGAATTGAATATAAATTGTGACTTAAAACAAAGTGTAAAAATTTAAAATGTATTGGAAAAATATGTAACATAGATATTATTTTATTTTTCTTGTCATTTTGTGCAATTTAAAAAAAAAACATCTAATTTCGATTTGAAATAAAAATGTTATGAAATTTGAAGTCTAAATTTCATAAAAATTTAATAAAGAGGAAGTGAGATGTGAAGATTTAGGGGTTTTGGAGTTGAATTGCACAATTCTGTCTAAAAATGTTGTTCTAAAAGGCCTCTTAAATTCATTTTTATTTTGTCTTATGAATTTTATAAAAAAATCATTTTACCCCCTCAAGTTTTGAATTAGTCCTATTTAATCATTTTTTGTTAGAAATTTTGTTCCAATGTGGATGAATATTAGGATGTTAATTATAATCACGTGGTCTTTTTTACATGTCTCTATTAGAAATTTCAATAGAAAGTGCAGGTCAAAATAATTTTGCTTTTTCTCTACTTATTTTCAAACATAGAGAATTAAGTAGGATTACTATAAAATTTGGAGTAAAATAAGAATTTTTCAAGTTGAGTGAGCAAAATTGGAATGACTTAAAATTTACGTACTTGGTAATAGGTAATTTTTTTTATATTTTTTATTTTTAAACATGGTGGGGTTTTCCACTTATCGCCAACCTCACAACACACATTTTGAAAAAAAAAAAAAAAAAAAAAAAAAAAAAACCTTCTACCAAAAGGAGGGGGGGAAATCTATGAAATCATACGTAGTGCATTTTTTTAATATTACATCTTATTAAAATCATATTACTATGAAAAAAAATGTAAAATTGATAATATCTGATAGATGTTTAATAGTTTAAAACATAACCATAACGTTATTTGCATCTTTTCAACCTTATGTTAGAATTCTCATATCATAAACAAGTACAACACTTGTAGACTTAAAAAAATATATATGAGAGATTTAAACTCTAGACCTCTCCATTGTAGATGCTTGATAATTTACCACAAGATTAAACTTACAAATATATATATATTTTTAAATAAATGGATAGGAACAAAAGCTTCTATTTAAATTTATTAAAAAGAAAAAAAAAACATACGAAAAGTGAAAATCAGAATCTAGCCTCAATGAAAATCAAATAAAACATAAAATAAATTAGAAACCTTCATAAAGGTAAACAAACCCAAACAAGAATTGAATTCATTTATATATCATGAAATCATTTCCTTTTCAAACACAAAGTTTATAGGTATTTTTATTTCCAAATCAACAAAAGTCTCTTTGCATCTCATTGAGTTCCTGCAATCGGTTTCAAGATCTTAAAACTACTGACGTAGTTGACATGATTTGATAGTTATTAAAAATTGTGTTGAATTCCTACCGTTAAAGTTCGTAGTTTTATTGTCTCCTACCGGGGAAAATAAGCTACAATGAATATTTTATTGTGCTTTAATAAAATGTTAAATGATATGTGGTTGTAAATATAATCTAACAGTAATTTTATATCTGATTTTACCTAAAAGAAAGTTTGAATCCCCCACTTCTAAGTTTAAATAAAAAAACGTTAAATGTCATCAAAATCATGTTAGACAAAAAAAAAAAACAAAAAAAAAAAAACGAAAAAGATAGAACAAAATTCGATAAAAATTTAAAACTTCATAATAGGTTGATAGCATTTTTAGTGCATTTGTGCCAATAGGCCCATTTGGCTTGCCCTTCTAATTAGCCTAATTAATTAAATTATGGAGAAATTGTAGTAAATATAATTTTAACAAAAATCATTAGAAAAGATAATATGATTTTAAAATATTTAAAATGAACGATAAATTTTATAAGGTAAATAAAAATTTATTAAGTAAATTATAAATTTATAAGACTTGATAAATATAATATTTACTTTAAGATATTTTAAAAACTTGATATTAAATTATTCTTTTTAATTAGTTTTTTAGAAACTGTTATTTAATAATTATTTTTTTTCGAAATACTTTTTATTTCTTTCTCCCTTAGTTTTGAGCTTAATTTGTGATAACCACACAAACCTCTCAATGTATAACTTGTATAAGAATATCAAAATAAAAGCAATACTAATACCTCTGGCCAACAACACACTCCCATGTAAACTCGAATTATATATATATATATATATATATTATTAATATGATACCAACAACACATGATCTACTCAACAAATTTATGAGACATTGAAAGACAGTGATATTTCCTTTCCTTTCCTTTTCTTTTATTTTTTCCTTTATAAAAAAAAAAAATCATATTAGCATTGTTATATTCTATTGACTTGGCTTTCACCACCATGTCCATGCAATGAACTATGAAAAAGATAAAAGAATTATGTACGGCAAATGAAAAAAAATATAACCTATTGAAGTTTTCTTTTAGTTGTTTTGGTTTATTTTCTTAATTTACACTATTAATATAATATTTTTTAACCGTCAAATTATTTTTAATGGTCTGATCTTTGTATGTACAACCTCAAAGTTTATAGTACAACACATAGAATTGTTCCGATCATAATCAGAAAATCTTAAGTTATAGTTCTTATTGACGGTATAAAATAAAAGATTTTACTATAGACATTATTTTTTTAATATGGTTTTTATATGATTTGATAGTTAATAACTTTATTGTTAATCATAAGATATCCTTTTGTATTCTGTTATCAAATGGGAGTTCTTATTATAAGGACCTCTTTGTATGAATTGTTCTTTTAGTAGTTTGATTAATATTTCATCAATCTAATGTAGCAATTTTTGATATAAATATTTATAGATCAGACTATTAAAGAATTAATCAAATAGTCAAAAAACAGGTTCTAGTAACAGTACAAAATATTGGTCCTTTTCGAGTGACCTCTCTTGCTGAAGTTTTTCAAATGTTATTTTGTCTTTTTCTCTATGATATGTTTGTTACGAGGGATGGAGAATGTGAATGATGGAGATGATTATAGGAATCTCTCATGTTATTTGATAAGAGGGAGGGAGAGTTAAAATAATGAACGATAATTCTGTTGCTAATTACTAAATTATCAATATATTATTATTATTATTTTTATTTTAAAAAATTGATGACAAATTTGTATTTTCAATTGATAATTGGAGGGAGAGCTTGCATATGGAATGATACATTTTCGTAGGCCTAGAGGGGGAGAGTCTCCCTCCACCTCTCCTCTCCCTTCTTATTTCCTTCCGACCAAACAATCGAAGGGAGCTCTCCCTCCACCTTTCTCCCTCCCTCCAAACAAACACACTGATATGTAAACCAAGTTTACTATTCACATTTTTAAATTTTTCTTAAAAATTTAAACTTTAAAAGTCCATTATTTGTTATTTAAAATTAAAACGAGATTTGTTTTTTTAAATTGCACATGATTTCGAGAAAAAAGAAATAAGATTAACATTGTTTTTTTTAAATTTTCCTAATACATTTCAATTTTTTTTACACTATTTAACTATCATAGTTCATTTTCAAACAAATGCACAACTCTAAATAATCACAATCTTCAATCAAAACATTTCCCAAACTTCAATTGGAACAAATTCTCCTAAGAGTTCCTATTGTATAATGAATAGTACTAGAAACAAAACTCTAATATAAAATTTTAAATATCAATACACGTGTCATATTTTTATTAATATATAATTAATTAATTTAATAATATTTTAAATATTTATTAATAAAAAAAATAAAAATAAAAATAAAAACTTGAGGTCGGGTATAAAATTTTCAAAATTAAAATGAGATTATTCTAAACCTCCCAGCCAGCCCCCACAAAGGTGATGAGACTTTGAAGAGAGAGAGGGGGGGAGAGAGAGAGAGAGAAAGAGAGAGAGGGAGGTACAATTTTTGCAGTAGTACCCCCCCACACACACTCACGTTCCTCTCATCTTCATTTTCTGCGCGCTCAACACACACACACAAACCCAACCTCTCTCACTTTCTCTCTCTCTCTCTCTCTCTATCTCTCTCTCTCTCTCTCTCTCCTATCCCTGACAACTCGAATCACCCCCACCTGACTCTCTCTCTCTCTCTCTCCTTTTTCTTTCTCTCTCTAACTAACAGTCTTCTCAAAACATATAACTCGTTACTCGTCTCTTACCACCTCCTCCAGTCTCTGTTCTTCCTTTTTGCTTCGTTTCCTTTTCCTTTTTTCTTTTTAAAACGAAAATTAATTTATAATAATTTGTTAAAAAAAAAAGGGAGAGGGTGGTGACTGAAAAGGAGAGGCTGTGACCGAAAGAACCAAGAAAAGCAGAGAGAAAGAGAAAGTAAAAAAAAAAAAAAGGAAAGAAACCATAACGAATTTTGTGATATTTGCTCTTTTTCTCTATTTTTTTCTTTCTTTCTTCATTGTGTTAAAACATGTCGTTTCTCTTCATCACCACCACCAACTTCTTCTCCTTCATTGCTTTAGTTTAGCAGCTTCCATGGCTCTCAACTTCTCTCTCCTCTTCTTCTTCTTCCTCCTCCTCTCTCTCTCCTTTCTTTCTCTCTCCTCCTCCTACGAACCTCGTAACCATGAAGGTACAGAAATATAACCGTTCATGACATGATTTTCATGGCTTTTTTGTGAAGATAAACAACTTTTTTGACATGGGGTTTTTTTGTTTTTTTTTTTTGTTTTAGTTGTGGCTTTGATAAGAATAAAAGAAGATTTATATGATCCACATGGGGCGTTGAACAACTGGGATGAAGACTCTGTTGACCCTTGTAGCTGGGCTATGATCACTTGCTCTCCTGAAAACTCCGTTATTGGCCTGTGAGTTTTTCATTTTATTTTCTCTTCTATTTGTCAGCTTTTTTTTTTCTTTTCTTTTTTGGTGATTTTAATCCAAAAACTTTTAAGTATATGTGTGTGTATACATATGTATGTATAGAACAGTATAAATGGAGTTCTGGGTTTTGTTTTTCAGGGGAGCTCCGAGCCAGTTTCTCTCTGGAAAACTCTCCGGAGCTATCAGAAATCTCACAAATCTTCGTCAAGTGTAAGGAACACTTTTTATTTTTGTTTTTAAATTTTTTTCTTTTTAAAGAAAAAATTAAAGCATATAAACAAACCACATTTGAGTCTTTGCTTTGTTTTACCTTGTTCTGGCTTTTCAACTTCCTTTAATTATAAAAATGTTTATATATATATCAAGTCTCGAGAACTGGAAAAGTGAAGCAAAAAACCAAGCATATTCAACAACATAATGAGATTTTTCGAAAACCCCATTTCTTTTCAGCTTGTGGTTAAAGGAATAGTTTTGAGAATTGGAAAAGTCGTTGTGTTGTTTCCTTTTTTTTTTTTTTCAGAATACTCTTTATTCAGTTAAATGAAAATTCAAAATTTTTGAAGGTTATTGCAAAACAACAACATTTCTGGGAAAATCCCACCAGAGCTAGGCACACTTCCCAAGCTTCAGACTTTGGACCTCTCCAACAACAGATTTTCTGGTGTTGTTCCGGACTCACTGGGTCAGCTTAATGGCCTTCAATACCTGTAAGTCTTCATTGGTTGATTACTTGTCTGTTCGGTAGCCAAGAAAGAGAAGGAAAATTGAACAGAAGCTACTATAAATTAAGCTCTTTTCTTTTGTTGTTGACTATATATATATAGACTCTGTATATATCTATATATTTCTGATCACTGAAAAAACATAACCGTGTTTTGTATTGTTTGTCTTGTAATGAGACTAGGAGGCTGAACAACAACAGCTTGTCTGGACCTTTTCCTGTGTCGCTATGCAAACTCCCTCAGCTTGCTTTCTTGTGAGTATAGATTTTTTTTTTTTTTTTTCCCGGGTTTCTTTTTTCTTGTTTGTTTTGTTTGCTTATGTCTTCTTGGTGACTCTTGAACACTGAAACCAAACCTGCAAATATTTGGAAACTGTTTTCTATTCTTTTGTGCTCAAAATCTGACAATTGGGTTCTCTCTGTCCTTTTTTTTTTTTTCGATCTGATTCATTCAGGGATTTATCTTACAACAATCTCACTGAACCGGTGCCAAAATGTCTAGCAAAAACCTTCAAGTATCCCTCTCTCTTTCTCCCTCTCTCTCTCTCTCTATATATATATATGTATGTACATGCACACCTATGTATATGTTATAAGAATTTAAATATGTGATCAGTGCTTAGTTGTTTTACCATACTGAGATTGTGATAATTGTTTTTTGTTTCTAGTATTGTCGGAAACCCGCTGATCTGCAGAAGTAGCTCCGTTGACGGATGCTCTGTATCAGTAATTCCTATTCCCCGTTCCTTCTCTCTAGATTCATCTCCTGGTATCTATCCTATCTTCTTCTTCTTCTTCTTTTTCTTTTTTTTTTTTTTTTTTTTTTTTTTTTTTTTTTCAATTTGAAATTATTGTTAACTTTTTCGTTGACCCTTTTGAAATCAAGGAAAACATGACTCCAAGAAGCTAGCGATTGCGCTTGGGGTCAGCCTCAGCTGTGCCTTTCTCGTACTCGTATCTCTCCTCCTACTTTGGCACAGAAGGAAGCAACGAAGCCAGACTATTTTGAACATCAATGGTGAGAATTGTCTTAAGACCGTTTCTAGAATCCAACTTTGCAAGAATTTTACTTAAAATTGTATCTTTATCGGTATCACAGATAACCAAGAAGAGGGACTCATAAGATTAGGCAACCTGAGAAACTTCACTTTCAAGGAGCTCCAACACGCTACGGACAATTTTAGTAGCAAAAACATTCTTGGTGCTGGAGGGTTTGGGAATGTGTACAAGGGAAAGCTTGGAGATGGAACTCTGGTTGCCGTGAAACGGCTGAAGGACGTGACAGGAACAGCTGGAGAATCGCAGTTCAGGACAGAACTAGAGATGATCAGCCTTGCGGTTCATAGGAATTTGCTTCGGTTGATTGGCTATTGCGCCACCTCTAATGAGAAGCTTTTGGTGTACCCCTACATGTCAAACGGCAGTGTCGCTTCCCGTCTTAGAGGTTGGTTTTAATCTTGCAGCAAATTTTCATTAGTGATGCATTAGGAATATCATTGTCGCCTGTTTCTCTCCCTGCTACATCAATCACAGAATTGCCTGGTTAAAATTTTGCCGTTTATATATATGTATGTTTCACGCTATCTTTGGAAGAGTTCTTAATGGATACAGTATCTCCTTCATTCCTTTGGTTTGAATCCAATTGTTTAGTAATTAAATCTCGTGATCAAGTAAGGAATAGATTTTTGGCGTGTTGATCATGATAATCTTCTTGTCGACTTAGGAGCTAAATTGTCAAGTTGTTCCCGAGAATTGATACGTTTTTCCTTGGAAGAAAACTCTGTTTTTACATTTCAATCCTGAAGGCCAATGAATCCTTTGCTCCTGTGTTGCTTATAACAGGAAAACCCGCGCTAGATTGGAACACAAGGAAGAGGATAGCAATTGGAGCTGCAAGGGGTCTCCTTTATCTACACGAGCAATGTGATCCGAAGATCATCCACCGAGATGTTAAGGCAGCAAATGTGCTTCTGGATGATTTCTACGAGGCAGTGGTTGGTGATTTTGGTCTTGCAAAGCTTCTCGACCACGCTGATTCCCATGTCACCACTGCTGTCCGTGGCACAGTCGGCCACATTGCACCCGAGTATCTCTCCACCGGCCAGTCATCTGAGAAAACCGACGTTTTTGGATTTGGAATTCTCTTGTTAGAGCTCATAACCGGAATGAGAGCTCTTGAATTCGGCAAGACCGTCAATCAAAAGGGAGCTATGCTTGAGTGGGTAAGTGTCTCTCTACATTCATACATTCAAGTGATACCATAGTTTTGATCTTTCTTTAATTGATCAAGGAAGTTAAAATTGGATAAATTTAGCATCTTATTGTTTATGTAAATTTGCAATTCCCAGGTCGGGATGTCTTGGTACACCTGCTGAATGCTTTTACCGTCATTCATTCAAAAAAAATTTGCAATTCCCAGATACTATATCTATACGCATATATATATATATATTTATAACAAGAGCCATAACTATTTGCATGTGTATTAAATGCTAAAAGAGAAGAGTTGTCCATACTGGCGACAGGTGAAGAAGATACAACAAGAGAAGAAAGTGGAGCTCTTGGTGGACAGGGAGTTGGGAAGCAACTATGACAGGATAGAAGTGGGGGAGATGCTGCAAGTGGCCCTCCTCTGCACTCAGTATCTTCCGGCCCACCGGCCGAAGATGTCAGAGGTGGTCCGGATGCTCGAAGGCGATGGCCTAGCGGAGAAATGGGCGGCCTCGCATAATCATGCTAATCCAAGCATGAACCTCTTTCATAATCCTCACAACCCCAACAACAAAAACAACAACAACAACAAAAGTAATGGTCGCCTTAGGACTACTTCTTCGACCGCGTTGAGACATGATTGCAGCGAACACGATCGCTCGAGCATGTTCGGAACAACAATGGATGAGGATGATGATGAGCATTCCTTGGATTCCTATGCCATGGAACTCTCAGGTCCAAGATAGACATAGGAAAAGAAAAAAAAAAAAAAAAAAAAAAAGTAGAAAGTGAAAAAAAAAAAAGAAAGTAAAGTATAAGAAAAAATAATTCTTTTTCCCTTTTTTCCTTTTTCCTTTTACCCTTTATTCTTTACAACCCATATTTACTCTTTATGATTCCGGTCCTGCAAAGATAGGTTTGAATTTTCTGTCCTAGCAAACTAACTTTTTTTTTTTTTTTTTTTGGTAATTCCTGGTTTTGTGGGTTTGTAATATAAATGTAGCCCTCTCTCTCTCTCTCTTTTTTTGAGCTTTTTTTTTCCCTCTGAATGTAGTCCTTTCTTTTAATGCTTCATTTGGTCAGTAGTTAGTACAAATTATGTTGCTCTTTTCCCATGCCATGAACCATAATAGTCAGAAAAAAAAAAGCAAAAAAAAGTAAAAGTATAAGAAAATTATTGTGTCTAATCTTTTCAAAAGGAATTAATTCTACACGAATATTTAAAGAAAAAAAAAATCTTATTATGTGGATTTTGTTGTTAACTGTTATATTTATATGGGTTCGTTTGGTTCGTTAGTTTGAGTTGTGTTTTTTAAGTTGAAATAGTAAATTTTATTGACTTTTCAGAAAATATAAAAAACTTTTTGGGAAAAAGACAAAGACTTTTGAGGAAAAAGATAAAATTTGAGTTAAAAAATTAAGTTTGAACTGGTGAACCAAACGAAGCAATAAATTTCTATCAGTTTCGAACAAGTTATTATGTTAGATGTGGTTTTCATTAAATCCAACGTTCACTATTTGTAAGGTTCTTACAGAGCTCGTTTACAATTGATTTATTGAAACAAAGATGGGTTCAAAAACTACATTGGAAAAAAACCAATTTTTTTAGGTGAATATTTTTTTGACCATATTTTAATCGATTTTTTTTTTTTTTGGTGTGAATCTTTGTTGTGGGTTTTGGTGAATAGGAAGATGCAGAATCTTCAAAATTCTGTGCTTCCAAGTATGAGACAGTCTTTTGTCCAGAATGATATTGACGATTCCTTTGACTTAATATAAGAAGTGGAAAAAAATAAATAAATGAAAAATAAAATATATATATCTATATATATATTTGACAGTGAGTTGTTGATGGTGAAAGGAACATATTGTTAAAAAAAACTGAGAGGTAACTGTCAAAGGGGTAAGTGAGCTGTAGCATGGCTGTGTTTTTGTCATTTTTGAAAAGCCCTTTAGGCAGTGTCACGCCCCTCAACTTTTGCTTTTGTGCTTTTTCTCCTAAAATATATATATTTTTGTGTTGAATTTCAAGTGAGTGGTGACTTTTTAACCTCCTCGAGTACAGTCTCTGCATATGTATTTATACATATATGTATATACATGTATATGTGTGTTATGTGTGTATATATATATATATATATCAGAGGTTCTTACTCATGAAATATGTCAGCAAGAGAGGTGGTTTGGAGATTCTTCCATTTTTCTGTTTCTTCGAAGTTGCTTGAATTGATCTGTGTGCGTTAGTAATTATTATGTGATAGGCATTTGTCTTGGTATTTGGGAAAGGAGATGTTGAGACCTCCTTTTCATGTTGATATTTGAGAAGTGGCAAACTGATGATTTGTTTTCCAATGGTTTTTATCTGATTAATTAAGAGTATTTTCGTGTAGGACGTGTTGTGGTTTTTAATCTGAATTTATAAATCAGACCATTAATAAATTTAATTTAACATTAAAACTGTAATTTCTATCATAAAAACTCATATGATTTAGTAAATAGAATACAAATTCCATCATTGTTTTATTGATCTATATGATTTGATGAAGAATGAGTAAATAATGAGATTCTTTTTTCTATAAATATAAACGGGAAATAAAAAAAATGCTTGGGGGTGGAAATGAGGAAATGTCTACAATACCCGGATTTAATTAGATACAATTTGAAGGGTTTTGTAGGTTCATTGATCAAGGCTTAACGCAATAACTTTATAAGTTTCTAAAAATTGAAGATACAGATCAAGAAATTAAATTTTAATTATTTGTGGAAACATATCTTCGACTCCTAGAATGCAGTTAGAGAATTCTTATAGTAGTATCTCTTATTTGACATGATCAGTAGGAGTTGTTGTTTTAGCTTTTAAATTAAATCTCATTAGTTTGATCTATGATCAAAACAGTTTTATATCGCATTATAAATTTTTAAGGTAAACACTCAGTAAAATCAGATCGTTAATGCATTTAATGTTAATAATTCAAAAGATTTACTTTAACCGTACTAATATATCTGCAAAATCTCATTTTTGTTTTTTCTGCCATGTTGCTTAGACCATGTGGCTCGCAACTCACATTCTTGTAATATTTGGATTGTTGATTTGAATTTTGCTAAGTACTCATATTGAAGTAAAATATTTTTCCTCTTCAAAAATTAATAAATAAAGTTCGGCAAAGACAATGGTGTTTCATGTAGCATGTTAAAATTAAGGGTGCAACACTATATTTATTTTGTGTAGAAACAATTATAAAAATGAGTAATTAACAACAACAAAGTTATTACTCGCATAAACAAGAGGTTTTGCCCATGAACAAAAGTCATTAAAAAAAAAAAAAAAGGTAAACGAGTGATTTCAAAAGCGTCCTCATAATCTTACCCGACTTTTACAAAGTTATCAAACATATTTAGACATGATTTTTTAATAGCAGGTCGAATTTTGGATTAAGAAATAAAGTTGAAAAAAAAAAAAAATCTAAGTTTAGTGATCTTAAGAATTCAAGTCGGTGGATAAAAATTAAAACTTCACAGAAAATATTAGTATTTCAACGGTAATTTTTTTTCCCTCTCTTTACATAAATTTATTTATCTTTAACCATTTTTATTTTTATTATATATACAAAAAAAAAAATCATGTTACACGTCCTATCAATATGTTATAGCGTTGGACTAAAAAGCATAGCCCATGGACAAAGTCATTGAAAAATTTATATAATGGATTAAATAAGCGATATCCTAAAGTGCCCTCCTCGTCTTTTGTAACTTTCACAAAGTTATAAAGTAGAAACTAGTCAACTACCAAGCTCCAAAGTTGAAGTTTTATAAAAATAAATAAATAAATAAAGGGCTCCAAAGTTAAGGTTAGCACCAAATAAAAAAAAAAAAGAAAAAAAAAGAAAAAAAAAGAAGAAGCTCCAAAGTAAAAGAACCTATATCTTTACGGAATGTATTGAAAATGAAGCAAAGACACAAATTCTTTTTCTTTTAGCAACAAATGGTCTTGAGATACAATGTAGGTATGTAATTTACAAAATTACCCCTCATTAAGTCCAATTCCTATTTTTTTTTTTTAAACATGATTCCATCTCTATAGTTTTTGACAAAATCATATATGGTATTAGCACTAGATTATACCTGCAACCACGTTAAACAAATTCAAAAACCTTACTAATATACTTAAAACTTAAACCTCACAAATCAAACGTACTAAAAACTAGCAAGCAGCAAAACAAGGTTGATTCTTTCACATTTATTGTAGATATTATACAAATATATATATATATATATATTTATGTTATCAAATACCCTGTTTCTCCTCTCAAATATCCTTACTTATTTTTTAAATCTCGAAATTAAACTTTTACCTTATTGTAGTGTCTTTGGATGCATTTATATTTGAAGTGCATATAAGATATGTTTATCCAATTTATATAATCGAACTAACTAAATTCACCTAAAAAAAATTAGGATATCCCAACTGCATGCACCATGAAGTTGATTCCTGTGAACCAGAAAAACTGCCCGAACTCTATCACTCTGAACACCTAAAACTCTATAGAGAATTTGAGAAAGCTATGATTTTTTTTTTTTTTTTTTTTTTGACGAGGAAGAATCCCTTATAGGGGACTTTAGGGAAGACAAGAGTTTAATCACCCAAAATTAGTTTTTATTTGGCTGTTACCGGAATTCACTATTAATCCTGACCTTTTCAAACTTTTATGAAGCTAAAAAAAGTGGACAATTATTAAGTTAATGATACCGATTACTACAGTTATCACTGATAAAGACTGGGCAGCATTGACAATTCTACGTGTACTCACACACAAGTGCTTTGGTTTGCCAGTCAACAATATGAAACACGTAAAAGAGAGCCTCTCAATTTACATGCTAAGCATTGAGCAAATAAGCAATCGTATAAGCAATAGTAAACACCAACTTGCTTTCATCTCTTTCCCATGTGGGACAAAACTTTTTCAAGTAATTTTTCAACTTTAAGGATTGTCAATCACTAGTTCATACGAATATACCATTTCGATCTTTTCACAGAAAATAACACATATTTACCTAGATCAGTCACAAATATTATGTGGGATTCATTCAAAATTGAGCCTTAAAATTGGTATCTATAATGGGTTTTACAAGCCATTTTTCAACAATAATAAGGTAGGCACTATAGATTCTTTAATTAGATGACCAGATTTTTAGATTCTAATTGAATGCGTTGTTTGTCATAACGAAGAGAACTCATAGAAAAGTAAATTTTTTATGTCTTGGCTACCTTTTGTCTACATGAAAATTATGGCCGTCTTAGTGCTATATATTTTTGGCTTTAAATTTTATTGAATGATTCTGTTAGAAATCATAAAAAAGAACTTATGTGTGCTCGAATGTTGACATGTCTGAGTAATGTTTCGATTGTTGAGTCTCGATGTACTTATTTCTTTATGAGCTTTATCATATTTTATTAATTGAATCATCTTAATTGAGGGTTTAGTATCGTAAATGGCAATGTCACACACATTAATATTTGTATGATTTTGTCAAATATAATTCTTCTTTCGAAAAAACAAAAAAGCATTAACATATAAAAATCATAGGGCCCGTTTGTTTTTTCAACTCATTTTAAACTAAACTGTACTTTATTCATCACGATTTTTGTCTTTTCTGAAAAAGTTTTTTGTCTTTTTTGAAAAAGTCAACAAAAATTACTATTCAAACTTAAAAATTTCAACACAACTCAAACTCAACTACTACACCAAACAGGCCCATAGATTGTCTAATATCATATAGACATTGTTGGTAAGCATGCGTTTGATGCTAAGGTTTGGATTGTAATATTTGTGTTTGAATTCAATTGTGCCTTTGGTGAGACGTTTGAATTACTGGAGCTAAAAAGTGAAAAAACTTGAAATGTGTTTGGAAAAAAAAAAAAAAAAATCAATATGGAGCTTGTTTCGTTGGTATTGAAATTCTATTTAATTTGTTAAAAAAAAAATCTCACTTGAACTTGTATAAGCAAAGTTATGGGCTCGTCAAATTGGAGTTACAAAACTGTGTAAATAATAAAACTGAGATTGACTTTTCAGAAAAATAAATAAATAATTAAATTGTAAATTGTGATCCAAACTGGAGCACCAAATACCCCTTAAATTTCAAATTGAGTTATTAAATGTTTGGTTGTAGGGTTCAAACTCTATAATTATAATTAAATTTGTCTTTTTCCCTCAGCTTTACTATTCACAAGTTTTGTAACTCAAACATTAAAAGTCCATAACTTTACATAGACAAGTCCAAATGAGATATATTTTTTTAAATTGCATAGAATTTCGAGACGAACGAAACATATTCCATATTAATATTATTTTCTCTGAACACATGTTAAGTTTTTACAGTTTTTAACTTCAGTAATTCAAATATTTTAATAAATATATAATTAATTTAAATTTAAATTTTACAATCTAAATCTTAACACAAACGGATACTTAAATCTTTTTTACGCGAAAAATATATTACAAGGATTACATTCCAATAGTATGAGAAGACGAACCGTTGGATTATCCCAACCATCACACAAGGAGGACCCACTCCTCGTACTTGCCTTGCACTCTAACGTTCGTCGTATTTAATGTCTCTAAATTCTATTAAATAATTAATAATTTTATTAATCCTTATTAATATTCTTCAGTTCCTTCTCTTTGAAAAATTGATTTCAATAAAAACTCTTCCTTTTTTTTATTTGAGCTTGAACGATTCCTCCTCATGGCGAACCAGTCTTCTTCCTCTTCTTCCAATCCAATCCTTTGTGCTTCCTTCAATCAGGATTCCAGGTAAATTGTTATAATTTCGTGTTTCTTTTTTCCCTTTCCGGAAAGTGTGCGGGAATTTATTTTCTCGGGAAACAAACAGATGAGTGTTGATGTATTTATGTTTTGTATATTGTAAAGAATGGAACTCTAAAGAAACCGAATTTTTGCAGTTGCTTTGCGATTGGTACAAGAGATGGCATCAAAATTTTTGACTCGAATACTGGTCGACTCTGTTACGAACGAGGCAAGTAACCTGTTTCTTTTTTTTTTTTTTTTTTTTTTTTTTTTTTTTTTTTTTTTGGGGGGGTACTTTGTGAAAAATTTTGGTCTGTTTGATGAGTTAGATAGAGAAATGTCAACTAAAATCATAGAAAAATTGCTACTTTCGGAAATTCAGCTACTTTTTTTTTTTTTAATTATAAAATTATCTGGCTGTATTTTGTAGTCAAATTCACTTCAACTAAGTTGAGTTTTGAACAAATTTCGATTTTGATTTGTAGGTTTTCATTGCTGTGGTTGAAAGTGTGCGAATTTATGGTTCGAATAGCGAGTTTGTTGAATCAAAGTTACTGAAAGTGTTCTTCTTTTTTTTTTTTTTTTGGTTCAGCTATTGGGGCTTTTAGTATTGTTGAAATGCTGTTCACTTCTAGCCTACTAGCCATTGTTGGAGCTGGTGAGCAGGTGCTTTCTCATTCCTGATATTTTTGTACCGAAGATTTTAGTTGTAACGACATTTTTATTTGCTTAGCTTGATTAATATATATATATATATATATATGTTTGTGTGTATACATGTATCTTCTCTCATTATGATTGATTGCCACAGCCATCGTTATCCCCTCGTCGTCTCTGTTTGTTCAATACAATGACTGGAGCTGCTCTCCGAGAATTGAATTTTTTAACTTCAATACTAGCCGTTCGCATGAATAAGAAAAGGTATGATATCTTTAAATTCTGAGGCTGAAGTTTAAACTAATTTGTTTTCTTTTGTTAAACTTTTTGTGGGCACGAGGTTGGTTCTTGACACGGAGATATACAGTTTTTTTTTTGAAATATTTATGGATGGTTTAATGGTTATATGCAGAACAAATTTTATAAAAATTAATCGAATGAGCTTCCAATTTGTTATGCTTTTCCCTGACGAAGAAATTAACCCATTCTTTTTTTTCTTTTCATATCTTTCTGTTTTGAATGGTGGAGTATATTACTATGAACTTGACACATGATGTTCTTCCACCATAAAAACTTGCACTCTTTCTTGTTTTTCTGTTAAATACATTCATAGACAATCTTACACATGTAGGCTTGTTGTCGTTCTGCAAGAGAAGACGTATATTTATGACATTAATAGTCTAGCAATCTTGGACACCATTGATACAGTGCCAAATGTAAAAGGTGAGGTTGAAGTACATTTCTTCTCGTACCCATTTTAGCATTACTGTTTCATTTGGTTGTTGTAGGAGACACTGCAAAATTGGTTTGCTAAGCCGTTTTTGAAGTAATGATCTTACTGATAGACTGTACACTGTACATGGCCAATTCTGATATGCTGCCAATAGTCGTATTTTCCAGCTATTGGTTAAGTGAATAAATTTGAGTTTCGCTTTTAGTTTCTAACTTAGCTGCCTGTTTTCATATGTTTTTTAGTCACAACATTCTACTGGTTTTGTAGTAAACAAACTCAACATTCCCAAAAGCATGATAAAAAACTTTTTGTCTCCAGAAGAAAAGCCGAGCTGAAAGTTTATGGAAATAACTATAGCTAGATTTTTTTTTGTTCTTCAGGACTATGTGCATTCTCTCCTAGTTTGGATGGTTGCTTTGCGGCACTTCCCGCTAGCACTACCAGAGGATCTGTGTTGTTGTACAATGTTATGGAGCTGCATTCACATTGTGAGGTTATGGCATAGATTGTTGTTAATTATAAATGATAGAAAAAAATGAAATCCCGAAATTACCTCATTTTTGTTAGCTTCCATGACGAAAATGAAATTTTTCTTAGGAAATTTTGCTATTTCATTTCCAAAATTTGATCATAAATTGCAAGCCCGTAGTTTTCTTACCAACCATTAAGAAGGTTCATAGTGTCAGATGTGCCACAAATGACACTATTCTTTCTTTCCCGTGGCTCATTTTCATTCGTATTTTGATGTTCGTGTTTAATCAATTACAGATAGATGCTCATCGGTCTCCACTGGCTGCGATGGTCCTTTCTTCAAACGGGATGTACATAGCAACGGCATCTGAGCAGGGAACCATTATCAGAGTTCATCTGGTTTCTGATGCAACAAAGGTGGTGAATCATGTCTTGAACTTTCCTAGTCTGTGGCAGTTTTCCTATTTTACTGCTTAAAGCATGATGTCATAGACGGTTGTACATGCAGTTAGAATGCGAGGTTGTAAGGCACATGATTCTACAATGTTTGATTGATTCTTTACCTATTTAGTCACTGTTTTAAACTTGAAATCATTAGAAAATAGGTTTAGGTGCTAAAGTCGATAGCAAGTTTGTGTAGGTGTTTTTGACCTATGAGATGTATTCTAAACTATCTGCATGTCTTTTGTTTATGGTTTTTTGGTGGGTTTGGTTTTGTTTTGTTTTTTTTTTGTTTTTTTTTTTGGTAGAAATATTATGATTTGACCTTGGAATAGATATAGTTAATGACTAACAAAATAAATTAGTTCGGGAGTTCGCAGATAAGATGATTGGATACCAACTGGTACCTAGGGATGTGAATGTTCTGTTCTCTCATGCACCTTATATATAGTTTGTAGTTGGCTCATAGAGTTGAGTTATGGCTGCGGATTACTAAGATGCTTGATAATGTGTTGAAGAGGTCACATAGCCTGCACAAGAATATGTTTGCGCTATATTTTTCCAGTCTTTTGAAATAACTTTTGATACATACCCCACTAATAATTATTAGTGAGAATCCTGGTTTTGCAACCTTACTATTTGCTGCTGCACGAAAGTGAGGCATATGGGTGACCATCCTATGAGGATTCCATTTTTATTCCCAAGAGAAACAAGTTTGGTTAAATATAGATAGATTTGTTAGAAGGTCGCACAAGGTATTTTATTAAAATTTAGATAGATTTGTTAGTGCAGCATTTTATCTGTTATCTAATGAATTATAATGTGTATGAAAGAAGGAGTGGATCACGTCTGAATGATGGATCTGCCAAGAGGCTGATTGAGATAATTTTGTTTTTATATGTCGAGTAACAATTTATGAGATATGAAATCATGTGTATGCATGTATTCTCTTGTATCGGGAAAATTAGATTTTTAGACGTAATACATTGACTCTTGATGCGTTTTATATTTCATATGACAGTATCTGCTCTGTTTCTTTTATCTCCTCTTAAATCAAGCAAGACTTGAAGATTAGTATGATGTCTCTTCCTTTGATTTTTTCCTCTGATTTAATGTTGTTTTTCTTGAGCAGTCTTATAGTTTTCGAAGAGGGACGTATCCATCAACTATATTTTCGTTGTCATTTGCTCCGTCTATGGAGCTTCCAGATATTCTTGTGGCCTCGAGTTCTTCAGGTTCAGTTCATGCTTTCTCACTTGGGTTTGCTTTATTTCAGAGGTGAGAACCACAACGGGAAACTCTCTCTTCGGGATTGAACATGTCTATAATTTGATTCCATCTGATCAAACTTCTTCGTTATGCAAATGTTATTTAGAATCTTCGTAGTCCAGATCTCCTTCCTTGTTGGTTTTTGTCGATAATTCTTTTGACGATTTTTCTATCATTTGTTTTTCTGTTTCTGAAGAATCTCTTGTTTCCTTTTCCTTTCTAATACTATTGTTCTTTCTTTGCCATCTTCATCTACTCTTGGCACTTATAAATTAGAGGACTGATAAATTATTTCTCAAGACTCTCCAAGTCTAGTCATGAGCTTTTTTTTCCATAACACACACACACACACACCCATTGTCTCATATTCGGCACCTTTATGAAACGTCACTTGTAACTTTTTCTTGTACGTTGTTGTAACAATTAATTAATTTGAATGTAACATTTTTCAGTGATACTTGTCCTTCACACTAATAGGTCCTATGCATATATATATGTATATATATATATATATATAGGACCAATTTGTACTGACATTTTGCAAGAAAATTAGTTAAATCTCATCTTCAGTTCTATTTTCAATTTTTAGAAGCAGAAGATCGAGCATCATTTTGGGGTCAATAATACCCGAGTCTGTTAGTGATGCATTGGATCCAGCCCATCACGATGTACTTCACAATGCTGCACCAGCAGGAGTGAAAAGGTGAATTTCAATTATGTTTGTCTGAGCTAAATTTGCCCTTTTCAAATAACTCGACTCTTTTGGTACCAAATATTTTGCCCTTCATGTTTCTATCATGATTTTGATTATACTAAGATGCCGGGCTAAAGATTCCAAAATAATAATCCATTAAAAATATGGATCTCCAAATTCTTCTACATGCAGCCACGCCCCTGCCCAAAAAAACAAAAAAATAAAAAAATAAAAAAAATAAAAATAAAAATTTATGCAGAGATGACCAATTTTATCCCTAGACCATTACGAGTTAGTTTTGTAGTTTCCATATTAGGGTATTAGTTATCGGAAATTATGTGATTTATTATTGCAGCTATGTAGTCGTTAGAAAGATCGACAAGGTTGCTGACTCATCAACATCTGAGATTGTAGCATGTAGGTGAGTTCCACAACATGTTAACTTTCTTTATTCCTCATTGCCCTACCTGCACCATTCTGTAACTCGAGTTTAGGATATTGTCGATGGTATGGACATTTTAGCAATCACCATGAACGAATAATTTAGACCAACTTTTCATTAATACGATTAATAACAACTAAATATCTGCTTTCTACTGATGGGTTTTTCTAGGGCCACCATTTCTATGATTGCATACAATGGGTACTTCCAGGAGTACAACTTAAGTATCAACAATCGGGATGAGTATTCATGGAGTTTGGAACGTGAATTCAACCTTCTAACGGTAATCTCGAACAGTTCCATTAGCTCATGACCTTTAGCCGTCTGCGTTATCTGTCTACTGTAAGGTTATTTCGCCCAGCATATTTTGTGTATAAAAAAATGCCATAACTTGTTTTTTGGTCTAAAGCTAGATCATGATTTTCATCATCCCCTTTTCTTAGGTATCACATAGTAAAGTCTGTCTTGTAATTTAGAAGATTAAACTTGATGTTTTTCAGTTTATTGGACAGAGATTTTTTACTCTGTAGTTGAAAGTCCATTAATCTAGTGGTAAATTGATGGTCCTTCAACAATCACAAGGATCTTTCTTCTGGTTTTGTCATATAAATCTTTGTAACACGACAATCTGCCACTTTTTTTTCGGTAAAAACAATTTGCCATGTTTATAGGTATAAGATATATTAGTATACATTTTACATTTTTCTTCTTTTATTTTAGGGTAAGTTGCTAAGTTGGCCTCCAAAATTTTAAGTTTGTATAACTTCGGTCCCTGTTTCTCTCTCTCTCTGTTTTTTTTTTTTGGTAGCTAGAATGATTCTATTAAAAACATTGCTATAGTAGTTCTTTCCATTAATTTTTGAACGGAATATGTTCGTGAGCATTACTTTTTGACCAAATTATAACAGATTATGTCAAACAATTAACAAAAAGTATAATTTGGTAGGAGAAAATTGTGTTTATTATATGAGCCTAAACACGGCTTTATATACAACCATATACACTGATTTACAGGCATAATCACACAAAAAATAGAAACAAGTCTCCTACAAAAACAGGAAACTGATCACATCATAATCCTAGGAAGTCAACAACATACATTCCTAATATAGCACACTTGAATCCTTCTAAAGAATATTCTTTGTTTTCCAACACGCCCCCTCAAGCAGAAGAATACGCATCTTTCATTCCCAGCTTGGAAATAATTCCTTGGAATGCTGTACTTTCGAGACCCTTGGCAAGTACATCAGCAAGTTGACCCTTGGTTGAGACATAAGGAGTACAAATTAGTCAACTATTCAGCTTTTCCTTTATAAAGTGCCTGTCTATCTCAATGTGCTTCATTCTATCATGTTAAACAGGGTTATGGGCGATGTTAATGGCAGACTTGTTGTCACAAAGTAATCTCATAGGTCCTTCCCACTTGATCTTCAGGCCTTCTAAGATTATCTTAATCCATAGTAACTCACATATTCCCAAAGCCTTTGCCCTGAATTCTACCTCTGCACTTGACCTAGCCACTATATTTTGCTTCTTACTTCTCCACATCATTAGATTGCCTCCAAGAAAAGTGCAGTAGCTAGAGGTGGAGCTCTTGTTGATAGGTGAGCTTGCATAATCCGCATCAGTATAAACTTCAAGGGCCAATCCACCATTTCTTTTGAATAGAATGCCTTCACCAAGATTCCCCTTTAGGTAATGTAGCACCCTGTTTACTGCCTGCAAGTTAATCTCTCTGAGATTTTTCATAACCTGACTTACCACACTTATAGTATACGCAATGTCTGGTATGGTATGAGCCAAACATATAAGCTTCCATACCAGCCTTTGATACATTTCTTTGTCCATGGCTAGATCATCATTTGCTTTGCTGAGCTTGTGATTTGGGTCAATTGGTGTGGATGTTGGTTTACACGCCAATTTTCCTGTCTCCCTCAAAAGGTCTGTGACATACTTTTGCTGTGAGATAAGGATGCCTTCACTGGAATGAGCTACTTCGATTGCCAGAAAGTACTTTAGTCTTCCAAGCTCTTTTATCTCAAATTCACTAGCTAGACATTTTTTTAGGGCTTATTTTTCCTCCTCATTGTTTCCTGTCATAATTTTATCATCGACATAAACCTAGAGAGCTGTTACTCCTCCTGAAGCTGAGTGCTTGATAAAGAGTATGTGATCTTCCTGGCTGTCTATAACCAGTGGCTAGCATTACTTTGGAAAATCTACCAAACGAGGCTCTAGGAGATTGCTTGAGACCATACAGTGCTTTCTTCAACCTACAAACTTCGTTTGTCCCCGTATTCTCCTTGAATCCTAGAGGAATTTCCATGTATATCTCCTCTTCCAAGTCACCATGGAGAAAGGCCTTTTTTTACATCAAACTACTTCAAATTCCAGTTGAAATTGGCGGCTAGTGATAGCAAGATTCTGACTGTGTTCATCTTAGCTATTGGAGCAAATGTCTCCTGATAGTCAACACCATATATTTGTGTGTACCCCTTCGCAACGAGTCTGGCTTTATATCTCTCTAGTGAGCCGTCTGACCAGTACTTCATTGTACCCACTTGCACCCCACAACTTTCTTCCCTAGTGGTAGATCAACGACCTCCCATGTATTGTTCTTCTGAAGCGCCTGCATTTCTTCTCTCATGGCACCTTTCCATTTCTCATCAGATAATGCCTCAGATAAAGTAATAGGAATATGAATTGTATTTAAGTTGACTAGGAAGTTTTTATGTGATGGTGAGAATTTTTCAAGTGACACAAACTTCACAAGAGGATATCAAGGATGCTTTTTGCACTCCCTTGTGCCTTTCCTAACAGCAAAAGGAAGGTGATAGTCATTAGCTACTTGAGGAGTAGTGTTTGGAATTGCACTTACCTCAATTCCAGGAGTGGGTTGAGATACTTGGACTTGATCTGGAGTTGGATCGAGGTCTATACGTTTAGAGAAAACTTGGTCAAATATGAATGTGTCACGAAGTGCTTTATTCCAATCACAGGTGAAGAAGTTGGCTCTGTTTGGGATGGTTCGGCTGTTTGGGATGATTCGGCTAACATAAGAGGTTCAAGCTAAGGAGACATAGTTGCAATAGGAGGTTGGAATGTGGTAGAGGGTAGGTCGAGTAGAAATAAGTCCCTATCCTTGTCTGCCATAGATGACAATGACTCCTTCTGCAAATAAGGTTGAGTGAAATATGATTTTTGTTCCTCAAAAGTAACATTAGTAGAAATAAAAAATTTCTTGATGGGTGGATGGTAACACTTACACCCCCTTTGAGTTGAAGAATATCCCACAAATACACACTTAACAACTCTCGGATCTAACTTCTCCCTGTTGTGACTATGAACATGAACAAACGCAGTGCACCCAAAAATCCTAGGAGTGAGGTTATTTGTGATTCTGAGATCAAGATAGAATTTAGAGAGAATTTCCATTGGTGTTGTAAACCCCAAAACCCTTGAAGATAGTCGGTTGATCATATATGCAGCCGTGAGAACAGCTTCCCCCCAATAGCTCTTTGGAACATTTTGATGAAAAAAGAAGTGCTTGAGTGGTAGCTAATAAGTGACCGTTCTTTCTCTCTGCAACTCCATGTTGTTGTGTGGTGCTAATGTATAAGGATTCATGAACGATGCCTTCCTTTTGAAAGTATGGAGACAAGATTTGATTGAAACAATCTCTTCCATTATCTGTTCTAAATCTTTTTATTTTAACCCCAAATTGATTTTGAATCATGTTATGAAAATTTAGAAGTACACTGCCAACATTAGATTTTGATTTAAGAAGAAAGATCTAAGACACTCTAGTGCAATCATCAATAAACGAAACAAACCAATGTGAGCCAGACACATTTGGTACTGTAGAAGATCCCCATATATCACTATGAATAAAAAAAAATGGAATAGAACATTTTTTATTTCTGATTGGAAAGGGCACACGTTTATGTTTTGCAAATTCACACACTTCACAATGAAAATGTTAATTCCCCAACCCTTTAAACAAAGCTGGAAATATTGTTTTTAGGATCCCCAATGATGGATGCCCTAATCTAAAATGATGAAGCCAAATGGTGTCTTTATTGGATGATGATAAAAAAGATAGAGGAAATTTATTTCTAACAATATTAGATTTGCCTGATTCCTCCAGATAGTATAGACCGTCTTTCTCCGTAGTAAGTCCAATCCTCTTTCCCAAATCGTGGTCCTAAAATAGACAATAGGAATGATAAAAGAGTGCATTACAGGTCATATCCTACGCGAGTTTCTGTATGGATATTAGATTAGTGGATAAATTAGGAACATGAAGCACATTTTTTAGGGTGAGGTATGGAGAGATATGGATATCCCTTAGGCCAGCTACGATAGTAAGAGAACCATCTGCAACGGCTATTTTCCTACTACTTGGACAGGGAGTGTAAGTGCTGAAACTTAGTGAAGAGTGAGTCATATGATCAGTGGCTCCTGAGTCAATAATCCATAAATCCTTAATAGAAACCTGAGAGTGCAAGAGAACATGCACCAGTGGGCTTCTCCAATGATCCCAGATGTCCTCTTAATTTGTCTATCTCCTCTCTGTTGAACTCTCTTGGATTCATATATCTTTCTTGACTCGGCTGGTTCTAGTTCACAGTACCATTGACTTGACTTTGATTCTTTTGTTCTCCTCGTTGATTCCACTCCCCGCTCGGTGGTTTGCCATGCAATTTCCAGCAGTTTTATCTAGTGTGCCTTGACTTCTTGCAGTAATTACACCATAGGGCATCTTTATTGTCTTGGCTACAGGACTTTGATAAATTTGCCTTTCCATTCTCTTTTGGTGGTGGTTCAGAATTAGCCACCATTGCAGATCCTTCCACGGTTTGGGGTTCAAGCATAACCCCTCTAGGGCTTTCCTCAGCATGAATCAGAGAGATAGTTTCATTCAGAGATAGCAATTTCTCTTTGCCAAGAATCTGGACTCTGACCTGGTTAAAATCAACATTAAGTCCTGCAAGAAAGTCATAAACTCGATCTTTCTCGATGAAATTCCTTAGGATTGCTACATCTTCTGGGCATTTGGTTTCAATGCACCCGATAATGGTCGAGCTCCTGCCACAGATTTTGCAATAAATTTGCATATTTAGTCACTGTTTTAGTCCCCACCCACCTTGACTTTAATCTCAATGACTTGCGCTGCATCACGAGCCTTGGAGTATGTTTGTCGAGCAGCTTCCCAAATCTCCTTTGCCGTGGACAAGAACATGAAGGTGTCACTGATTTCTGGATTCACAGAGTTCCACAACCACGACATGATCATGGAGTCTGCTTCATCCCACGCTTTGAATTTTGGGTCATCCTTTTTTGCTCCTGTCCCAAGAAGATGACTCAATTTTCCTTTCCCTTTCAAGTTTGTTCGAACAAATTCAGATCACTTTAGGTAGTTTTTTTCGTTCAACCTATACGCTGCCTACATATTCTGAAAGTCTCCGGATGTTTGATGTACGACGATCTCTTTAGATTGTTCAACGGTATTCAAAGATGTGATCTCAGACATATTGAATTGGGTCTAGGGTAAAACTGGAAGATAAATACGGCTAAGAGAGGAAAAAACTTTCCTAGATTCGTGAGCCTAAGGCTCTGATACCATATGAACTTGGGAGGAGAAAATTGTGTTTATTATATTAGCCTTAACACGGCTTTATATGCAAGAGTATACACTGATTTACAGGCATAATTACACGAAAAATAGGAAACAAATCTCCTACAAAAACAGGAAACTAATCACATCATAATCCTAGGAAGTCAACAATATACATTCCTAATATAGTAGACCCGAATCATTCTAAAGAACATTCTCTGTTTTCCAACAGAAATAACTATTGTAGTAGTATTTTAATAGTTCATGGTCATTCAAGTTATCAAAAAATGAACATGGATCAAAATTGCACAAACTTACAAGTTTAGAAACTAAACGAGCAATTTACCATTTATTTATTTTGTTTCCTTTCAGTTTCTACTGATTTTATAATTTGAAAATTTTTACGGCATGACCTCTTATTTAGCATGGTAGAAGCAGTTATTTTAATTGTTAGATTAAATTTTCAACAATCTCATCTATGTTTGGAGCAGTTTTCTTGTTGCTCGTCATAAATTTTTAAGATAGACATTAATATATCATACCGTAAAATTAATATAACAATAAGAAAATAATTTTTATTGATGGTGTAAAATAAGAGGTCGTGGAAGCCCCTTTATAGTTTTCAATAAACTAAATAAAGGGATGGAAGAAAAAAAATTGCAAAGACTGCAATTATTGTTATACGAAAGAAGTGACTAACTCAGTCCTTGAACGTAGTTTTATGTTATTATTATTATTCTTATTTTTTTCTGTTTAAATTAGTGTTGAATTGCATTTGCCCCTGTATTGTTTGGGTGGTTTATTGTCAAGTTGTGTTATACAGGGGGTTAAGTGAAAAATCCTGTAAACGTTCTTATAAGTACTCCTAAATCGAATTAAAAGTTAAAAACCTTATTAACTTCTTCACCTTCCAAACATCGAAACACACACCGGCCACCAAAGGCACAGTCGGTTGCTTCTCGCAACAATCAAAGTTTTTCCACCCCCCACCTCCCCCCCTAAAAAAAAAAAAAATATATATATATATATATATATATAATAAATAAATAAACTGAGTGTTTTTCCATAAGGTGGTGGTGACAAAGAGTCAATGGAGCGATTTGCTTGATCTCTTTTCTAGAGGTTCAAGTTTTTGTGTTTGCGATTCGTTATCTGCAATAATGAGATTGTGTGATTGACGTATACGTTTCATTGGTGCTCCATTAGTGCTCCTGGTAGATTTTCACAGTGTGTTGGGTGGAGGTGCGAAAGCAACATCAATTTCCTTATATATTTCATAAAAAACAAAAAAAACAAAAAAAACAAAAAAAAAAAACCAAAAAGTTTTGTCATGATTTTGAAGCATATTTCAGAGAAAATTTTAAGTATTCTATTTGGTACTTCGCACACCCTATAAAATTTCTACTAGGACTGCACTCTTGCATATTCTCTTTTCATTTCATGTCAGAACTTTTCGTGGTTTGTCTATCTTCTAGTGAGACAACTCATGTTTTTCGGGGCTTAAAATTGAAATTAACCAAAAAAAAAAAAAAAAAAAAAAAAAAAATCCTATGAAAAACGTGATTGTGGTGACAATTTTTGCTGCATATTTGACATTGCTTACAAGATAGTAGAAGCAACTTTGATTTTGTGGGTACGAGTAGAAATGTCTTTGAGCACATTTGAGGGACTTTTGAAGACGAAGTTTTGCTGTTAGGACTTTTAGAATTGAGATGAGTTTTGAAAATACATGCTTAAAGTTAAAAATTTTTGAAAAAAAAAGTTGTTTGGAGTTTTATGTTCAGTGGAAGAATAATTACGAAAGAGTATTTTGAAATACGTGTTTTGTTGATTTTTATCTTAAAGAATTGTGAAATAGTAAATTTTTGAAAAATACTTTTGGAAATTCAAAAATCTCCCAAATGCCCATTTATAAACCAGACGGTGTTCCACCATTTAAAAAGTGCCTCTAAACGGGTTCTTTGATTTTCAGGACTTTAGTTTTTAAGACTTTATCATGTTTTGATAAGACATGTTTTTAATATAATTTTCATTGCTTTTGTGGAACTATTAATTTGGTCTCAACTTAAAATGACTATATACATTCTTTTTGGTGCTAAATTGTTGTAATTTTGAAATGCAAAAGTAATATTAGATAAGAATGGGACAATTACTGGGAAGGCACCCCTAACAGGAATTCCTCAACCCAAGTTCCGTATATCGTTAAGTGTGGATGGGAAAGTATTGCTATTCATTAGGTTCAAAAACGATTTCTGAAAATTAAGTTACAAATTTTTAGCTTTTCAAAAGAGCTTTTAGTTAAAGTCATAA
Organism: Ficus carica; assembly: GCA_009761775.1. Taxonomy (NCBI): domain Eukaryota; kingdom Viridiplantae; phylum Streptophyta; class Magnoliopsida; order Rosales; family Moraceae; genus Ficus; species Ficus carica. The sequence goes on along the minus strand of VYVB01000485.1, from coordinate 117,273 downwards.
AATATAATTTTTTAAAAAACTCTTTTGAGTAGATTTTAATATTTGTAATAATTGTAACGAAATCTCACTAAGACATTATAGGCTTTACTCTAGCATCTTTCTTATTTACTCAAACATTTGGAAATCATTTTGACATATTAAACTTTTTTTAATACATGGATTTAAACACTATTTTACATCTCTTTTTCTGCTGACCAAAAAAAAAAAAAAAAAAAAAAAAAAAAAACTCGACCAATCACAAACAATAATTCTAAAAGCTATTTATTTCTAGGAGTGCTTTTGATAATCTTCCGGAAGAGCTTGAACTTCCTAGAAAAGCTTTAATTGAAGTTGAAATATGGATTTCAGGAAAAAATTATGAATGTTATCATTTTTATTACTCGTTAACAAATTTAAATTGCTCGATTGGTCCTCACTGTTTCATAAAGTTGCGATTTGATGCCTAATATTTTTTGTGATTAAAAGGTTCCTAAACTCTTTAAAATGGTACAAAATAGTACTTTTTGTTAACGGTCGTTAAAAATTTAATAGAAAATATCATATAAATCATATATGTTAGTTAATAGTTAAGAAAAAAATTCAACTTATATGCGGCATTCATGTGATCTGTTTCATTTAATTTTTAACCTTTATTGATAAAATAGACTAAATTACACCTTTTTAAAGAGCTTAGCGATTTTTTAGCCAAAAATAAAACAGAAAGGTTCGGATCAAATTAAAGTTTTGTAAAAAAATTTATGGACCAAATGATAAATAAAAAAATATGGACCAAATAAGAAATTTGCCCTAAATAAATTTATTTTAAAATTCTGGTTGGAAACATAAACATAAAGTTCTATCTCCTTATTAGCTCTATAAAGACTAAAAATGCACGAGTAAAAGCAATGTTAAACGGACATCCCTATAATCTTTTTCGCTCAAGCGAGGAATCCCAAGAGCAACAACCAGTTTTGGACATTATGAATCTCCACTTCTACAGCAAGAATAATATACATATATGTATAATATCTTTAATATATAGCATATGTATATATTCCTATAAATGTATATATATTTGAACTTTAACATCAAAGGGTTGTCAATGACATCGGCCTTGGACTTTTATGTCGATATTTTCTAAAGAGTCCTTTGTTAGTAACGTCGATGGATTCCAAGTTCATCTTTGTCGAGAATTCTTGTCCCCACTCCACACGAGTTGTTTCAACAAAAAATTCCAATAAAAAACACAACCCCGTGGTACATAATTTAGAACCATTAGATTTTCATTAAATAATGCATAAATAATGCATGGTAGTGTGGAGTTCTTTTTTTTTTTTTTGTTTTTTTTACGATAGAATGAACATGTATCTACATATATGTCAACTTTCAAAATCAAATAACCAAGAAAGAATGAAATTTTAAGAACGAAAAAAATAAGGCATCCATGGTCACAATCAATAACCATAAACAAAATACAGATTCGGTTCATATATCGTCTTATTCCTTCAACAATATCACCTCACATCAATTAAAATTCGTAATGCGACAAAAGATTTTATGATATTATAATATACATCATATATTACTGGAAGGATACGAAAGAGGACATGAACAGAGAGCCACAAGAGTCGAACTCGAAAAATAGTGAAACCGCATGTAAGAAGAACTTAAAAAATCATGTAAGAAACAAAATTTATGCATGATTTCAACAAATATCTCAGTCTCCATTTATCTTGCCTAAAATAAATATTCAAGAACCCATTTTGCACAGCAAACAAAACAAGGAGTTATTGCCTTAATCTTAAAACACTAGTTCTCTAACATACATAACAAAATCTCATCCTTTTTTTGTTGCAAAAATAAGAAAACAAGACAAGAATGCTAATGACAATAAAATAGATAGATAGTTTTTTGTTTCAGCTTGAAGTGCAAACGACAACCGAAAAAAAACTTGTGCCAAAATAGTTTTTTGTTTCAGTTTGGAGTGCAAACGAAAACCCAAAAAAAACTTGTGCCAAACTACAAGAGTACCAGCCCAAGCTCCGACGGTTTCAATTCGTTCCTTACCCGATAGTTGAAAAGATAGTAGTGAAGCTGCCCGTCGCCTGGCCCAAATTTCAGTTCTTTCAGGAAGGACTCGTTCTCCATAACATCCAATGCATTGAAAACATCGAAATCCTTCTGTTTCGCCACGATAAGAGCATCGTTCATCAACTGAAGCAACGGAGTCTTGGTGGACACGTTATAGTACGAGTATGCGGCTTTCAGAGTTGAGTAAGTTTGATTGCCGAGGATTGACGAAGGAAGAGTGTAGAAGCTGCAGAAGTCGGTGATCTCATGTGTTTCCGGGCTCTCCACCAGGTAACTGTCCACTACGTTCTCCGTAGGAAGAAGCCAATGCTGCACATCATCCTCATCGAAATCAGGCGCAACAACAAACTGGCTCAAGTAGTTCCTAAGCAACCGAGTGACAGCAGGAACATCACGAAGCTCCATTTTTCTAAATCCAGGAGTCACCGGTGAATCTGCCAACTTGTAGAGTTTCACTGTCCGGCTCATTGTCATCCTCGCACCGAGCCTCGAGAAGCCAACATCAATGAGCTTCTTCGGGTTGAGAGACCTATGCCAGTATTGGCATGTCGTTATAGGAGTCGGAAGAACCACCCCAGCAGTGTAAGCAGCCTGCCATATATTCTCCAAGTGAACCCTCCTTGTGACCTCCTTGATCATAACAGGCGCGAGTCTCTTTGACCTGAGCTTCTTATGAACACACAGAAAGTTGATCTCCGCCATCTTCACAACCTCACCCCGGACCCGGATTCTAGCAGGGATGCCGGTAATAAAAGCAACCAGCTTCTTCGACACCTTCGCACGAACCCCAATGTGCCAACTCTTGTAATAGCCCGGAGGGCGCAAAGCCCAACTAAGGAACTCCTTTGAATAGTTAAACCTAAACATGTTCTCATCGTCCTCGACGTAATTGTTCATCAAAAGGGTGTAAACCTCATTGCAAGTCTCCTCCGAGTTCATGTCACAGGTTGTCCATTCATAAGGGCTAGGAAGGTTGTAAGGCTCGGGCTTGACTTCGGATAACGGGGTCGGAGGCTCAATGGAACCCTCGGCCAAACTAGAATCACCCACATCCTTAAACTGCCCGACCGGTTGGGTCTCCCAAAAAGCGTGTCTCTTGCTAACAGACATTGAATCTTGGAACTTACGGACTAAGGTTTCTATCGAGCTATCGTCTTGGGCACCCGGTTTCGAACCGGAATCATGATCCGGGTTTTGTTCAGGAGCCCCAGGTGGAGAATTGTTATCACCCATTTGAGCAATTTAATTCCTATCACTGAAACAAACTTAATTAAAACCTGCCATATGAAACTCAGAAACTCAAACTAAAAAAAACCAAAAAAGGTTTCCAAATTTAACCCAAAAGCCATCTAAAAAGTCTCAAAATATCAAAATTAATCATAATAATTAGGTTTTATCAAAATAAATCCTATTTTTATTCTATAATCTTTGAAGAACTCTCAAAAAAAAAAAAAAAAAAAAAAGAATAAAACCTCAGAAAAAAAAAATGAACCAGTATCATCACGCCCCAAAATCCAACCAATACAATAGAAAGATATTGCATCGGTTTTCAGATCTAACAAGAAAAATCATGGAATCTACCGAGAAAATCATCGAGAAAAGATTAATATGCCCATTAACAAGTACTGAGAATTGGGATTTCAGGGATTTTTTTTTTTTTTTGGTTGTGTGAAATCACACTAAATGAATTGAAATCAACACCAAATCAAACAGGGAAATTTCAGATTGATTACGCCATTCAACAGAGAAAACCCTACCTCCTCAAGATTTCTCCTTTTGCTCCAAAAAAGTTTCGCTGCTGAAATTGGGCTTCTCTTCTACACAGTGGAAAGCTCGGAGGTGAAGCCGAGGAAAGAAAATGTGCTTCCCTGAGGTGAGAGAGAGAAGAAAGGGGAAAGAAGAAAAGAATAAGGGAAACAAAGGAAAGAGAGAGAGACGGCAGGAATATATATATTTATATATATATATATATATATCTACATATATATTTCAACGTCCCACCATTTAAAGGCCCCACACTCCCCTCCTTTGTTTGCAACCGTTCGGTTGCTTTGAACGGTAGGGAAGGATGAGCTATTAGAAAAATTAATTGTTATGGCCAATAAAAACGACTCAGCGTTTGATTTCTTATGAGATTTTCCAAAGGGAAATTTCGGTAAATAAGTCAATTATTTTTAAATGTTTAAAATAAATAGCATATATTAAAAATGTTTGTGTTTTGTTTATTTACGAAATTTTTTTAAGAAATTTTTTTTATAGTAAACATTCTTCGTAAATAAATCATTTATCATAAATATGATATTTACAGTAAATATTTTATTACAAGAACATTTTTAAGATAATTTTTTATCGAGAATTTGCTTCGTAAATACATAATTTACGGTGAATATGCTATTTACTATCATTCAAAAATTTTATTTTATACTATTTATTTCTATTCACTAGAGGTTTTGGTCTATTTTTCACATTCTCCCTGAGTAAATAACTTTTTTTTTTTTGAAGGTGTAACTGTTTTAGTAAATAATTAAAGTAAATATTAATTTTTTTAAAACATTGAACAAATAGTAAATTGAGTAGGTAAATAGTAAGTAAATCTTTGATTTATTTCTTATTTACTCTTAATATTTTAAGACTCTATTTATTTTAATTATTATTTATTTATTTATTGTATATTTCTAAGGGCCCGTTTAGTGTCACATTTGGAGACATTGTTTTGGAGGTTAAAGATAGTTTGAGTTTTGAAAATGTGCGTTTGGTGAAAATAAACTGTTTGGAATAAAAAAGTGTAAAAGCTTAAAAAGTGTTCAGAAAAAATTAACAATAGGGATTTTGTTTCATTTTTCTCAAAATTATATGCAATTTGAAAAAAAAAAAATAAAAAATCTCATTTTGACTTAAAATAATAAAATTATGGACTTTTAAAATTTAAGTTATGTAAAAATGTTTGAAAAAATAAATAGTAAAATTAAAGGAAAAAGAAAAAAAAAAAAAGGTTTGGAAAACACTTTTGGAAATATATCCCATGAGCCTTAATCCCCAATATCTTACTCTGTTTGTGCAATTTTTACTTATTTTTATTTTATTTAATGTGTCTCAATTTGATTTAGAATTTCTCTGCTTTCTGATGTGAGTGCATCTTCAATTTGTTTTTGAGTGCCTAATAGTATCCTTCATTTCTCCTCGTTAATTTTTATTATTATAAGTTTGAAAATGAAATGTTGTTCCTTGCTAGTAATTATTATTTTTCTTGCAAATGATTCCTTGCTTTTCCAATCCGGGTATAAATTCTTGTGACTTTTTTTTATTTTATTTTATATTTTATTTAAATGTCTGCAGTACTACAGGGGTCCTTGAAAATTAGGATACTTCCCCTAATTTGTGACCGTCGGTTATGAATTCTGATCTGAACGGCTAGCCATGACAGAGTGGAAAATTTGATTCTAGCACATCCTTCGTTGAAACAAATTATCCATGGGTTTATTTTGACGTGTTTAATAAACTATTCATCCAAGAGACGATGCATTCAAAATTCACGATGACTATTCTCAATTCATATCACTTGAAACTACTTCAGATTTGTCATTTAAGAACAAATCATTTCTACTCCGAAGAGAAGGGAAAAGCATTTAAATGACGTAAATTTAAAAATTATTACACCAACTTGACATAAAAATTTAATACTAGATCGATATAACACAAAAGTAATGCAGGCCTTGTACTACGATTGTGCCTTTAGAATATTGGGCTTTGTTTTAAGGTTTAATTAGTTTGCTTGATTTGGAGTTGTATAGGCAGCTGACTCAAAGTTTTAGTTTAGGTATTTCTTTTTATAAATAAAGCATTTGAATAATACAAAATTTAAAAACCATTTTACTATGATACAAAAAATTAATACTAAACTAATATGACATAAAAATAAACTAAATTTTGTATCTTGTTAGTCGATGGATAATAAAAAGTGACTATTTAGATAATCTGATTTGTCTTTTGTCATTTGAATTAGAATTAGGACTTTGGGCTTTTTGTTATTATGTTGATTCAGTTTTGACAGTTATTAATAAAATTCTTTAAGAATTATATACACTTCCACTACATAACTTTGTGAATTAAATGTAGGACAAATTACACTTTTCCCCCTAGACTTTAGGCCTTATTACAAAATGCCCATCGAATTTTAATTTGTAACATTTTTCTCTCTGAACTTTAAAAAAGTTTGTGACTTTTCCCCCTCAATTAAAAGTTTTGATGAAAAATACACATTACACTCGTTGGAAGCATGAATGGGGGTATGAAGCTTATAACTATGAAATGACATATATAGACAGCACTTCAGGCACCCATTACTCTTACTAAGTATGAAATTACGTAGTTATCTATAAGAAAGAATTATGAGAATAAATGACAATTAGTCATCAATATTTACTCTTTTAACTCAATAATAAGAGTTTCTAATTTAAAGTCTGTAACTTATGCTTCCAACAAGTGTCATGTGGATTTTTTAGTCAAAAATTTAATTGAGCGAGAAAATTCGTAAACTTTTTCAAAGTTCAGGGGAGAAAGAATATGACAAATTGAAGTTTGGGGGGCATTTTATGACAAGGCCTAAAGTTCAAAAGAAAAAGTGTCATTTATCCTTAAATGTACAGTGAACCAAATAAATAAGAGAGTACTCTTTGGACAGTGAAAAATAGTCACACAGGAGTCACAAACAACCATTTCTTTCAAGAATTCCATCTATCGGTACGTGCTTAAAATCTTGAGCCAACCAAGCTATGTTAGTTGGCATTAGTATGATCGGAAAACCTACGTATGTCGAAAATCGACTATAAGGAACCTTTGGAAGAGTGTTTTGTGCCGGAGACGATTCTGTCCGCTGTGGAAGAGTAAGCTTCGTCTTGGTTGCAAAGCCGGACGCGTCCGGCACAGTTTTTGGATGGATCCGAGGAGATGAGATTCCGAATCAACTAAAGTATAGGAAAAGTATAGTCACTTAAAAAACTATATAACATTAACCAATTATGACAAAAAAAATCCATAAGGGTTAATCTTAATCATTTATTTTTTGTAACACGCACAACTTACTCTTTGGAAATACACTTTATATTTTTTGAACGTCGTAGGCGATTCCATGATTTTGTTGAGCCTTTAAACCAATTATGGTTGTCTCTCTATCTATGCTCTGTTTCTTATCAAGCAAAACTTCGTCGCGTCTTCTTGAACATATAAACTACGCGGATTTAGCGCCAAATATGCCCCGTAAAGAAATATAAACTTATTAACCTCGGAAACCCTTGAAGATCCTTATCCAAGTGGCCCTGAAAACGGAGTTTCTCGACATCGTAGAGGTCGAAAAGTTCTATTACCCCTAACTCAGCCATGACGCTACTAATTTTGCTTTTAACTACTAAAGAAACTCTGGCTATAACTATTTTTTGGATCGCTTAATTTCCCTAAAAAATAGGAGAATTTTGATCCTAACTTCTGTACCAAAGATTCTTTATGATAGCCTAAGCCAAATACCCCATTGTTTCGGAATTATCAATGTTGGGAACATCTTGTCCTGCAGTAGCACACTCAAATAATACTCTAGGCACCAACATTGTTCCGTCGTCTGACGTTGTAAAGGTAAATCCATCGGTGGCCGGCACTCCGTCAAATGAATCCCTTTTCGATGCGTATCCCTGACTTTTCTCACATGGTCTGTGAATCTTGCAACGATTACCGGTAGTAACGAAACAAAGCTCATCTATTGCATGATAATTTCTCGTATGTTGTGGACTTAGATGGCTCAAACAATGCCACACTTTTTGGCTTTGCATGCCTAACAAGAACTGCAGAGATTCCATATGAAATTGCGGGAGAGGTGGTTGTCCTATGGACATGTTTACTAAAAGCAAGGGAAGTTTGGGAGAAAGGTTTATCAGAACATCAATTCCACACTATCTGTGGAAGTGTGGATCTGTAATCTACTTTAGGATTAATTTAGTTTTTGATCTGAATTATAGGTCCAATTCAATTTTAGTTCCCCAAACTTTAAGACGTCTCAAAACCAGTTCTTGAACTATTAATTTGTCTTATTGTAATCTTTCCCACTAACAACTGTTAAAAACAATATTGAAGTTACTGTGTGAAGATCAATTGCATTAATTAATGACTCATATGCAAGTTACAAGTCAATTTTCCTTTGGACAATGAGCAATATCATCCATGTGGGTTGATATCTTTAGATTTGTAAGTTCAGAATGTAAACTTTCAACTTAAAAGTTTAGGGATAAATTACAATTGTGTGGTAAATTCAAAGACATCAGTGCAAAAAAATCCTGTAAATTTTTTAAAAAGTACGATAAAAACATTATTTTGATGGAAATATAACGCAACGAAAATATTCGTTTTACCTAAACGTTATTCGTTTTTTATTTATTGATCTCAAAATTTATTTTTTTTCCCCTTCTTAGCTGTAAATTTCGGAATGCGCGCATTACCTAGTCTCTTAGGGAGTAAGAATAATAATTAAAAAAAAAAGATGAATCAGAAAAAAAAAAAAAAAAAAAAAAAAACCTTAAGTTCTGTGCTTTTTTATTATATAAAAGAGAAATCATACCATATAACAAATTTGATAACTGCTATTTAAATAAATAGCAGTGTTTTTGTAAAGCATAATAAATTATAACATATTTTTATATTTCAATTAAAATAGATTTATTTGTTTACAACTTTACCCTTTTTCTATCTCCTTACTCTCTCTCTCTTCCTTTCAGTCTTTCTCTTTCTCTGCTCTTTCTCTCATTAATTTGACGCCGCATGTGCTCACCGGTGATCGACGGCGACAACGAAGAACGGCGGCGAAGGATCGCGACGGCTACGAAGCTGCTCCAGACGAATCCTCGGATCTCCCCAGTGCGGCGATGAGGTTCGCAAGCAATCGATCTCCGGACTCTGGGAGGGTGGCGATCTCCAGGCTCAGTGAGCTTTGATCACTCCGCGATTTCTGAGGTTCACAATCGACTAGGACCTAAGGACCTGAGCTTCGATCTCTGCAGATTGTCGGAGCCAGAAGGTAGACCAGATCCGCGAGGTCATGAGGTCGGGGGAGGTCGCAGGTCACGGACCTAACAATCACGAGGTCGTGATATTGCCGAATGATCATGACCGCGATTGAAGCTCGACGGCGATGAGATGGCAACAACAATGGCTTCAATTCCTACCTCTGTCTCTGGCGAGGTTCGAGATTCGGCATCAGCTGCGGGATATGGTGGTTGTTTTTATATTTTATTTTTTTTGTAATAATTAATATTTATGGGGGATTTTGGAAATATAAAGGAAGTTGTGGTTTTTGTTTGAGATATGATTTTATTAAGTTATAAAATAATTGGATTTGCTAGTAAGTAATTAGATTTACCAATAAATATTATTTTGTAGATATGTTATCTTGTCCTTTTCTCAATTTTAAACTATTGTAACCTCTCAAACAAAATTTTAAACTATAGTAATGGATTTGAAAAATAATTATTGGATTTACTGGATGAAGAAACAAATCTTTTAAAAAATTTTGTCAAAATTTTTTGGATTTACATGAAAATAACTAAAGTTAAACTAATAAATAATATTGGATTTCCATGTTAATAATTGGATTTACCTCATTAATACTAAATTTATTTTCTGAACAATTAGATTTATTGATTTTCATCTATTCCACTTTGTAAATTCATTATATTTTACTCTGTAAATCCATTTATTTACCGTAAATATTTGAAATTATTAATTGAAATAAAATAGATTTATCGAATAAGTATTGAAGTTATTACTTTCAAAACAAGTAAATATCATTATTTACCGGTAAATAACATGTTTACCGTTTTTTATTGTAATATTAGATAAGTATTGGATTTACAACAAAGCAAATATTAGATTTGTTAGTAAATACTGATATTTACTAATAAATATTTGTACAAATTACCTACGTAAAATTTTACAATATTTTGCAAGTAGAATAAATATAAGTATTTACTAGTAAATTTTGGTATTTACTAGTAAACTTAATATACATTAACTACTTAAATCTAAGTAAATAATGAGATTTAACTTGTTAATGCTGGTTTTTATCTAAGTAAATACTTAACTTAATAAAGATACTAAAATAAATCACAGTATATACAAGATTTACAGGTAAATAAATGAATTTAGCGATATATACTGGTAAATATTTAGATTTACTAATAAATATCAAATTTGCTACTAAAATTATCTTAACATATATAAATATTATATTTCCAAGTAAAATAATTTACTAATTGTAAATAATGTGATTTTTGATAAGTATTGGTAAATATTTTTTCTTAATTCCTTTAAGTGGTAAATCCTACATTCTACAAGGAAATAAATATATTTACAAGAAAAATTTAATAAGCAATATATTTACATATTTAATAGTTCACAGTAAATAATGATTTTTTTTTTTTTTTACAAAGTTAATAATGATATTTACTAATATGTATATAACATCTCTTTAATTACAAAATAAACCACGGCTTATTGGAAATCCTACAACTACCCTAGATATGAAAACCCTAGATCTAATCCCAAATCCAAAATAGTTGCCGCCGGAAGGAGGAAATCAATCGGACGAGGAAATCAGCCGCTGGAGAAATCTTGCTCGCGACAGTGATCTTGCTAGCAAAGAGGAAGGGTGGCGACCGTGACCCAGTGACGATGGATGGTCCCGATGCTCGCTTGAGTTCCTCGTGACGATGATCTCAATGGCAAGGAGGAAGGATCGCGTCGATCTGGTGAGGACGGTTTGACGCAATGCGCACCGAGGACTCGAGATCTCCCACTGGCAACTAAAAGACGCAAAAAGACGTGACAACGATTTCTTGCTTCATCAACGGCAACGTCGATTTCTTGCTTCATCAATGGCGATGACAATAGTACATGATAGTGATGGTGGCGTTTCGTCAACGACAATGGTTCATCGACGGCGCTTCATCGTCAATGGTGATGAAGACCGGAATGGCGAGGTGGCAGAGGAGAGAGTGTGGGACTTGGAGAGGGAGGATGAAGTTGAGAGAGAAAGAAGATAGAGAAAAGAATGGGATTTGGAGATTTTTGAAAAGAAAAAAAAGAGGAGGGGGGGGGGGGGGGGGGGGGGGGGGTAATTTTGGTATTTCAGTTTGTAATTATTTTTAAATATACTATTTGATTATATTAGTTTTAATCCAGTCATAATTCTAAAACCCTAGACTCAGACTCAAATATGCTATATCACTCATTCTCTCTATATAAAATAACTTCAACATGTCTTATACTACGTGTCTTCTTAGACAATCAATATAAAAATAAAAATAGAAAAAATATAATTATGCTAAATTTACTTTTAGAAAGTCGTTCTAGAAAATTCTTGGACGGAAAGTAGTTTGATCTTTACGTTTGTATTTCCAAAATTTAATCAGAAAATTAATTTTAACTACATATACACACACACACACATATAGGTACCACAGTGAATAATAATATCAGAATCTCATGATCTTACTTCTCAACTATCATATGGCTTGTCATTCTCACTAGATCACCAATCACTTTCTACATCTAAGGGGATAATTTTATTGGTGTACAACTGGAGAACCCACTAAGTACATATGAAACTGCTCTTCTTTATAAAAACCCCCCCAAACAATATCCAACAACATCAATCACAACCCTAATCAGGAGGTCTCTCTGCAATAACTTACATGTCGGGTCCAAAAACTTTCCTCTTTTTACCGTCTTTTTCTTACCTTTTCTTCACCAAGCTAAGCTATTTTATGGTCATCTCCTTAATAGGATATATAGCTTTGAGTGGATTTTCAAAGCCTAGAAATAGTACTAGTACTAAATTCATGCCCAAAGAGTTGGATCTTTTCTTCACTTCCGTGTCGGCGACCACGATCTCCAGCATGTCAACCGTTGAAATGGAGGTTTTCTCCAACTCCCAACTCGTTATTATCACCATCTTGATGTTATTGGGTGGGGAAGTGTTCTCTTCCTTGCTTGAGATCCAACTAGAAATTAGGGCTAAACTTCCCAAGCAATTACCGACCATGACGCGTCACGAGCTAGCTAGGGTCTCTCATTCTGATCATCTTGATGCCGAAAACCAAGACAAACCCAACTCGGATCCCAACACAGAATACCTAAAGCACAACTCTAGAAGGTACTTGGGGTATGTGGGTTTGGGGTATCACTTAGTGGCTCATATAGTTGGTTCTTTGTTAGTCTATATTTACATAATACTCTCACCTTCCGCAACACAAGTACTAAAGAGCAAGGGAATTGGGGCACAAACCTTTTCCGTCTTTGTAACCGTTTCAACTTTTGCAAACGGAGGCTTCATCCCGATGAACGAAAACATGATTGTTTTCAAGAAGAACTCGGGCCTTTTGTTACTCCTCATTCCTCAATTCCTCCTAGGCAACACACTGTACCCGTGTTTCCTTCGGTTTTCCATCCGGGTTTTGGAGACAATGACAAGGAAAAGAGAGTTCGGTTTCATGTTGAGAAATCATAGAGAAGTGGGATATGAAAACTTGCTCTCTAGCTCCCATTCAGCTCTTCTTGCCCTAACTGTGTTAGGGTTCGTGTTGGTCCAACTTATAATGTTTTGCGCAATGGAGTGGGATTCGGAGGCGTTGGCTGGTATGAATTGGTATGAGAGATTTGTGGCTTCATTGTTTCAGGTTGTCAATTCCAGGCATGCTGGTGAATCTGTCGTTGATATCTCTACTCTTTCTTCGGCCATCTTGGTGCTCTTTGTCGTCATGATGTAAGTGATCTTTTCTTTCATTTCTGATATATCTATATATATATATATATATATATAATCTACATATGTATGTATATAATTATAAATTGTTATGTAGAGGTTACGCAGTAGGATTAAAAGAAAATTATAGGTATATGCAGTCTTTGATATGTCCCGCAAACAATTATGAAGCCATGAATTATTTTCAAGAGATATGAAATAAATTATAATTTTGAATAAAAATTAATAAACCACAATTTTAGCGTTGGTTTATGTAGTATGTTTGATTTTTCCCCCCTTCAAAATAAACGAAGTTTATAATGGAGTTTGATATTTAACTTTTAAAGTTTAGGATCCAAGAAGTTGCCAATTTAAATTATTATTTCTTTGAGATATTTAGTCTAAAATACGAAACATAAAAATAAAAACTTAGGATATCATGATAATTTTTAGAAAAACATTATGCATATCTTATGATTAAAGAATATCAGGAGGCAAATAAGAAATTTTTTTTTTTTTTTTTGCTTAACTTTTAAATTTTAGAGTCATAGTCTAAAGGAGCCTTTGGGGTAGGGGGCAACTTGAGTCCAAGGTAATTCCGTCCCTGCCTATAAGATTTTTTTTTTAGAGTTATATAAAAAAAAAAAAAAAAAATTTATTAGATGGATCAAATCGTTCACTTGAGTATATTGGACTCTCATGATCTTTTCTCTTAAAATGTCAACTTAATAAATAGAATCATGTTCCAATACCTTTACATCTTTACTATAGTTTTTATGTGTTTCATAATGCGAGACTTGTGTTTCTTTTTATAAGAGACTAGGTTCTTTTCAATTATTTTGTTATACATCCCTTAATTTTGTATGGCTATTTGTTATTCCTTTCTCAATTTTTTTTTTAATAAGCGAATTAAAAACATAAAAGACCCTAAACTAAACTAAATAAAAAAACAGCAAACAAAATATCCCTATAAAGTCCTTTCTTCTATGAGCACTAAGCTTGTATGAGGAATTTTTTTATCCAGATTTTTATTCAATTCTTTTCTCAAAATATATAGATATGCTAATTTCTCCCAATAACCCGATACAACAAATTCCCACCTCTTTATGAGTCTTGATAACACCATCCTCTTCAAGGTCTTCAGAGGATAATTTTCTCATCCCGACTTCTGAAAGCAATAGTGCTCTCATGCATTAGTAAGAATTTAATGACGAAGGTCAGTATCAATTCTACTTGTTTGATAAGAAATTTGAATTGACTGAACTGAAACGTTGCCATAAAGAACCTGCTTCAAATTCTTTCCTAATTTGTCCCCATTCAGCACTTGTCAATATATTCATTTCTATTCCATTGATTCGTTCCTTCCTCGATATGTTCCCTCTCTTATTCTCCGAATCAATTCCCATTCATTATTTCAAATTAAAAGGTCACACCAAGTTACTTGGAATATAAATATGCTGTTCAATTAATGTCTCCGGATCTCTATTCTTTCTTTTTTTTTTTTTTTTTTTTTTTTTTTCCAACTTTTTGTTTTTGATAAAATTCCTATCTTTGCTATTCTATTTTCCGATCAGCATCTTCGATTTCCATTTGAAATAATTGCAAAAAGGAAAATTAGGTTATGTGACTTTTTTAATCACTTGGTTTATTAGATGGCCTAACTTTTTTTTATTTAGGAAAATGATCGTTTGTTATTTTTCAGATATGGTCAATCAGTTCAATCAGTGATTGACTATGAAATTAAAATACTTTCAAAAATTCGGTTTTTATATTAAAAAATACGTTTCTTCTTTTTTAAAGAAATGGCATAAAAGATAAATATATCAAAAGGCTAGTTACCCTTCATGGTAGACATTGTAAAATGTGCATAATGTTTTATTTAAAATGTTATAAATTTAAACGTGATAAAATATTCAAAAACACCTAATATAGTTAATGAGTTTAACCTAAAGCCCTATTTGATACACTGGACTGGATAGGATTATAATATTCGGAAGGGATTGAATGAGATTATGTTGAATCCTATCTTGTGTTGATAAATTGTTGATTATTTCGCAAAAGTGTTTAACGCATTTTAGACTAAATTCAGTATGATAATTAAAACTTGTTTGATCAAATCAATAACGTGAAATGGTAAATCTATACGACTAATAAGAAATTAATATAATAAAATTAAATGATTATAACGTAATTTTAAATTGAAAAAGAATAATTATTATGAAATAGAGAAGACTATCGAAAATTATAACATCAACGTTAAAAAAAAAAAAACATTTAAAAAAGAGTTATTCTCTTTCTTTCTTTAGTTCCATTTTTTTTTTTCAAAAAAGGTATTCTAATTCTCTTAGGTCTGGTGATGGAAGGCAACGGTAAGCTACAGTGGTGGTGTCCAAATCAAATCGACAAAACCTAACCTATTGAGCCCTTTATACACACACACACACACATATTAGTTATATTTCTGTATATTATATCCACTAAAAAAACAAAATAAAAAACACATAAGGGGTGAAACGATATTGTTAAACTTTGGACGTTTTAAATTCATTTGGTTTAATAGTTTATTAGTTTACTATGTTTAATGTTGAAATGTCATTGAAATTTTTTACTTTGCTTCATGTTTAGTCATTGAATTTTTGGACCGTTTTCTTTGTTTGAGCAATTCCAAATCAAAATATCCAATATCAGTCTATGCTATGTTCTTTAACATTAAAAAAAAAAAAAAAAAAAAAAAAAAAAAAAAGAAAGAAAAACTGCCGAGTTACCCCTCGTATATTATTAGGCGATCCCCCGCAACAAATTGAAAAAAAAAAAAAAAAAATTTGAATGGTCAGAAATCCGACTGAATCTCTCTTGCTCGGCTCGGTCACTGGTTTTAGTTTTTGAAAATCGACATATTTGGTTTAATTTTATAATCTGATCTTAAAGGCCGTTAATAATAGCTATACATGTTTTATTTATTTATTTATTTGAGAGATCACATAATTAATTTTCTGTAGCATTTTTAAATTAAAAAAAAAAACTTAATTTATCTGTAATCATTTCACATGATTCGTACTTTCTAATTAAGTATGTAATAATCAGTTCTAACGATCGAATTGAATTTCTTTTAACTTCTAATTTTAGGTATCTACCACCCAATACTTCTTTTCTACCAGTGAAGGATGATCAAGAGAAGGTTTCAACAAACAGCGGAATTAGAGGAAGAAAGACATTAGCGGAGTATTTCACATTGTCACAACTTTCATATTTGGCCATCTTTGTTCTCCTAATTTGTATAACCGAAAGAGAGAAGATGAAGAGCGATCCCCTCAACTTCAACGTATTCAACATCATCGTAGAAGTAACAAGGTCAGTTTCTAGTCACTGACTGACGAGAATGTGTTAATTATAATTAAAATTAGCATAAATAGTTCAAAATATTAACATCTCTTGTTAAAATTTTGATTTCCAAGTAGTATCTTACCGATCATATTATGTCATTCACTTTTCTATTAGATATACAGTCAAATAACCGTTTTTTAAGCTTAAAACGAAAACAACCAAAGTTTCTTAAAATTAGAAAAATGACTTCTTTTTTTTTTGGGTGAAATAGTCAACCAATTTTCCTAAAGGATCGGTCTATGAGTGGTCATATAGTTCTAAGTGATCATGCTCAATCAGCTAATTGACTTATATAAGTATGTGTTTTGTTTGGTCAATCACTGACTGATCGGATGAGTAAATTAATCAACAATTTAATGATAACCGGTGATTTTACTAAATTAAAATAATTCAAGTATTTTAAATAAGTATATAAAAACTGTCTATTTAATTAATTTTTCTCGTTTATATTCATTTTGCAGTGCATACGGTAATGTTGGCTTCTCAATGGGCTACAGCTGTAAAAGAAGATTGAAACCAGAGGGTGCAGATTGCGTAGACAAGTGGTATGGTTTTGCAGGGAGTTGGAGTCCTAAGGGAAAGTTTATCTTAATTATTGTTATGTTTTTCGGAAGACTAAAGAGATACAACATGAATGGAGGGAAGGCTTGGAAACTGTATTAACCAAATTTATTATTAAGCATCTTGATTAAGACCCTAATTATCATGTTTAATTATATTATCATCGCTGTTTGTCACTCCAGACATGGAAGACATGATCAACGTCCTGATATTAAAGAAATAATCGTTCACAATCAGTAAATAAAGTTGGACTCTTTGTTTTGATGATACGATTATGATGCGAGTCTATTTTCTAACTAAGCGAAAGACGACATGATGGAGCGGAGAGTTTAAATTAAGTCCACATTTGAAGTATATTCAATTGAAACATTATTCAGGAACATGTCGTCACAAATATCCAATAACTTGATATACGGGTGATCTACGTACGAACCTTATCTAGTCATCTTTTTAATTTTTTTTTAAGGGGAAGTTTTAAATTTCATTAAAGGGGCAAATTGGTCACCAAAACCGAAGCATGAACAAAGGACAAGCCTCAACAAAGTGATTGTCCACATTAAAATTAAAAACAAAATGCAAGTAAGAAGGTGAGTTACCACATTCACTGCTCTAGAAACATAAGAACAGACATTAAAAAAGAATGGGAACTAAAACGTCAAAAACATAATACTTTAGAGACCAACTGAGTTACTAAATCAATTTGTTAATTGTCATTAACAGATTCCCCGTCTGCTATCTAAAAAATAAATAAATGAAAATAAAAATAAAAACTGGTGTGATCTTTACTCCGTAATCAACATTACAACGAATAAACATTATTTCGTCCAAATAAAAAATAGGTAACATCATAATCTTGTTAAAATAAAGTGTCTCATTTTATTTATAGATATGTGTGTAAATAATCATTGATTGTGAACTTCACATTTTATAAGAAATTTTCCCCTAAAAAAACATTTCATTGAAAATCCTTCAAAATTATATATATCTTCCATTTATGAATACGTCGTGCGTGTGTGTGTGTATATATATATATAATATCCAATTAAAATTTGACTAGTATAGAACCTAATAACATGATGTAGATGAGCTCTACAGCTGATTGAAGTGATACTTATCAAAGAGAAAAACTAAAGTGGCAAAGTCCAATAGTCTTCGTTCAAAAGTAATAATACACAATATGATTGAAGAACTAAATAAGAATTTTTTAATTTAAATTTATATAGTTATTTATTAGGAGATATTTTATCTTTAGAATTTAATTTTAGATTTAGAACTATTTTTATCTTTTCAGATTATTTAGAATTAAGTTAAGTTATCTTTATGTAAGTTTAGATCTCTACAGGGACAAAGTGATATAAATAGCCTAATTACAGAAAGTAAAAAAAGTAAATATGCTATTTACAAACTATTTAAATAAATAGTATACTTACAGTAAGTACGTTTTTTATTAGGAATAAATAAACTATTTCTCCAGTAGTAAACTTATTTACTCAACTAATAACTTATTACTAATAACAATTAAAAATTCATTTACTAATGTTATTTAATATTTATTCTAACACCTTTATAAATATGTTATTTACTTATTTCAACTTCTATACAAATGATATTTATTATATATTCCAGTATAAAAGGACAAAATATCTTTGGAATTGTAATTTCAAATAGAAATAAATGATTAATTTTAATGAATATTCGCATTTTAATTTCTTTCTTTTTTAGTTCTTATTCTTCTTTTCAATCTTGTATTCTATTTCCATCTCTTTAGTATTCTATCTTTTGAATGTTTGTTTCTCTCGTGTTCTATTTCTATCTGTTTATTGATTCTGTTTCTCGTTTGATTTTATTTTTCTATGTAGAGACCGCTTCTATCTATTATATCATGGGCTACGTCAACAACCTGATTAATTCTATGAACATCAGAGATGGTGGTTTTCTTTTGAGTAAACTGTGGAAATGAGTCCAGATCAGTTGTTCTATTTTCCTATCTCAAAATCTATCACTTCAAGTGTTCTGACAACTCATCAATTTGTTTTAACATTTTTAATATTTAGTATTTTTGATGTGACTAAATTCTTAAACTCATATCATATGACATGACACTAAGGGGGACAGTCAATGAGACAGGAAATTCGGGACAATAGATCTCCACTTTATGGGAATAGCTCTTATAGTGCACATGTTTAGGATTTTTATCACATTTCAAACACAATCAAAGTTTTTTTTACCTTTCATTATTTTTATTTAGGATAAATTGCTCATTTAGTCCCTAAACTTTTAATATTGTAGCACAATATTTTAACAGTCTAGGGGCATTCTAGCTACGAAAAAAAGATCAGATACCAAACTTGCACAAAGTTAAAAGTTTAGGAACCTAGCAATTTATCATAATAATATTAGAGTTTTTTAATAGATACTTTTCTTCTGTTTAACTTTTGTATTTTTTTGATAAATTGAAAAAACAATATGATTAAAAACTTTCCCTTTCTCTTTTTCTCTCTCTTCTCTTTCTCTCTCCAAAGCATGAAAGCTAGAGTTTCTCAAGCATTTTTCTCTCTTGGGGCCAAATGGCCGCCTTTAGTCTGTCTCTTATTTCCCAGCCCTAGAGATGAAGGTGAGAATCATATGGTTAGAGTCTTGACAGAGGTGAGCCCGTGGCAGGAGATGGGCGTTATGGGAAGAAGCAAGGCATGAATGAGATAGTTGGTGGTAATTCGTGGTCGTCATGCGCCAAAGAGGTCCTGTAATAGCTCGGCTTCAGCAATTCGGTTTCTCTCGACGATGTGGTTCGTTTTATCGGCAATGACTCTTTTTGTGTGATTTGTTTTTTTTGTTTTTTGGTGTGTAAGTTTGTGTGTAATAATGATGACGTTTTCGTTGTCTTATCTTTGTGTGTTTTATTTCTTTTTGTTACTTATAATAACAGAGGTGGTTTATCCACATTCTAAGTTGATTGTTTATCTGTCAGATCTGAATCTTGACGGTGTTTTAGTCTCACTAGAGTTACTTCTATGCGGAGTTAGAAGTGGCCCTAGTGCTACTGAGCCTTGGTCTTCGATTGATCGGGAAAATCCATTAATTGTCGGGATTTTGTCAAAAAGAGCCTCTAATGTGCTTGATTTCAATGTGTCGAGGTATATTCCCGTTATCGGACCTCAAGCATACGTCTTTCTCTTTGAGCGTCATAAAATTTTCTGGTGGATTTGTTCTTGTTGAAGGATTTTGTCTCATGTAATATGGGATTTTTTTTTGTTTGGTGTTTTTGTATCTACTTAGTGAGTTTAATGAAATTCCTCATTAAAAAAAAAAAAAAAAAGAAAGAAAAAACAATATGATAAATTAATATATATATATATATATATGGAATAATCATTTAAAATAGTTTCATATTTAAAAATTTGGTAGAGAAAAAAAATTTGGTATTCTGAAATAATATATGAAAATCTGGTGGAATATCAAAAAGGTTTTATGGTAGAATACGATAATATCTTTTTTTATTGGTTGAGAGTATTTTTAAAAAGACATATTAGATTGATTTTTGACCTATCTTAAAAGGATACAAAAATCCTGAAGTCATTATAGATGAAGTCACATTTTAGAGATAGTATTCTTTTTTAGGCATTTCTCAAATTTCCCCAATTTCCTTTTTATTGACGACGTAGAGATCTTAGAATTTGTGTTGAAATATTGTGGACCGGTTAGCGCTAACTATCACACCAAGTTGGATTGTTGTAATATGGACTTATAGCATAAGTCCCACATTGAACACCGAACATGGAGTCTTTGGCGCATTGATTCTATACAAGTCCAAGTCAATTTGTAAAAGAACATCAGACATAACGCATAAGAAAGTGCTACTATTGTAGTTTCATCAATAACTTTCACCTTTAAACTAGTTAATTTTTCAGATTCTATAACCGCCTTCCTTTGACGTTGCTCAAAAAGCATGGACTTACTCTTTTAACACGGTTAATAAAATAATAGAAAGGTCAATAAAGAGTTTTTCCTCTGATATTTTTTTTATTAAGATAATTAAATTTTATTCCTAACAATGTTTTGATTCCAAACAAATTTTTTTTTATTTAAATCCAATAACTATGGACGGGATAATGGTATTGACGATTAGAACTTAACAAAATTTAAAAATTAAGAAAATGAATTTGCATTGTGTCAACAAGCAAATGTATAAGCTCAAATAAAACTAATCATATATACCTTCGTGTACAGGGGAATTGAGATCATGTGATTGAGTTTCCTTGAACAACTATTTGGTTTCTTAGAATGAGCAACATCCAACATTTCACTATAATCTACAACAGCAGCAACACTTGAGTTTGTTGCGCTGAGATCAATTCCGATAACATTGGAACACATGGCGTGGTAGGAGAATAAAACAATTGAAAAAGTTTAAGTTAAAAATGAAGAAAATGAGTTTTCTACCAAAAATGAGAATAATATGGCCCCCGTTACAATAATCATTTCTGTTAATTTTTTGACGGAATCCGTTAGTAATTTGGTCAAAAAATGATATTATAGTCTAAAAATTAATGAAAAGACTATTTTAACAATGTTTTTTTTTATATATAGTTTATGGTCATTTTAACTACAAAAAAAGAACAGGGAATGCCCATAAACTATTAAAATATTGCTACAATAGTCATTTTCGTTAATTTTTTGATAGAATATGTTAGGAATTTAGTTAAAAAGTGACGCTAACTAATGGATTCCATTCAAAAATAAACAGAAAGAACAATTGTAGTAACATTTTAATAAGTTAGGGGCATTTCAGCAATGAAAAAACGATCCAAAATTACACGAGGTTAAAAGTTTAAGGATCAATCTAGCAATTTGCCCTTATATTAAAAAAAAAATAAAAACTGCAGACTTGAAATACTACAAGGTTGGAACTAAAGTTGGAATACCAATAATATTAATAAAATTAACGAAAATGAGGGAATTGGCGACTTTTTGTATGTTTTTGTAATTATTTTTTATTAAGAAATTTTTAAGGGAAATTCTTGATTAAGAAAAAAAGAAAAAAGAAAAAAGAAACGTTTCCTAATGTCACCATCTTTATTAATGATATTAATAATAAAAATATCGATCCAATATCAATATCTTTAGCCAAAAACATATATATATATATACACACACACACATATATATATACACATATATATATATATATCAAATGTTCTTTAAAAAAAAAAACAAAAGGGACCTATACCCCCTTTATATAGACTGCCAGGGTGATCCCCTATAGCAAAACCGACCAAAATGATTAAAAAGATTGAACCTTGAATGGTCAGAAAACCAGTTGAATCTCTCTTGCTTGGCTCGTCACCAATTTCAGTTGTTGAAAATCGACAAGTTAAATTTAAATTTATAAATGTGATCTTTTCAGGTCATTATCAATATCTGTGTATGTTAATTTTCTTACGAGATCACAGATTTAATTCTCTGTAGCTTTTTATTAAAAGAAAAAAAATCACTTAATTTTTTAAAATCAATTAATGTAGCAGGGAAGTTGTTTTCCTGCCCCGGCATAGTAAGAATCAATAGATTCACTAAGGAAAGACAGGGGAAAAGCAATGATTTTTCTTAGCGCCCATTCTAACGAGTTAGCCAATCCACCTCTTGTCTTCACTTTGGCAGGCCAAGTTGTAAACAAACATAGATAAGCTAACCAGCATACTTTCTATGTTGAATAGAAGGCATGTATCTTTCTTTTTGAATGAACTAAACGACCCCTCCAACGCAAAACAAGAGAGGTTAGCGAATAAACAAATGAGGACTCTACTACCCAAAGACAGCTGCTACTTGAGAAGAAAGGCTCGGGAGTGGAACGGAGCAGAAGAGTTAAGGAAAAAAGCTCTAGAGAGAAAGTTTTAGTAAGCTAGAGATTTGTAATCTGCCTTTATTCCAAAGGGGAGTGTTAGTTTATCAATCTATCCCAAAAGCTTAAGCTATTAGGAGGTGGGCCAACAATAGTTTTATATTTCAATATTTTCCCTCATATGCAGGTCATACAATGGGCAAACGTGCGGACAAATATTAAATTTAAAAGTCCAACACAAATTATAAGAAGTCAGAAATATATTAAAGGCCAAACACGGAATGATAATAAATGAAGTTAAATAGTGTAATTACAGGGGTTCGAATTCAGAACCTCCTGCTCTGATACTATGTTAGTTTACCAATTCATCCCAAAAGCTTAAACTGTTTGGAGGTGGGACAACAATAGTTTTATATTTTAACAGGGAATGAGTGTTGATGGATTGCCCACGGGGCAGGGTGAAAACGAGATCTCTTTCCTTTGGCATATAGTGTCCATGCATGGATTCAAAGCATTGAATTGAACTAAAGCATTTCTTTAGTGTGGAGGGAGAAACCTTGACTCTCCCAGTCATGTCAATCATTGCGATTGGCCGAAGACTAAAGCGAAGAGTGAATGAGAAGATCCTAAAGAGTGACTCAGGACCGGACGTTAGACTTGTGGTGTGAGAAGCATCCGCCTCGGGACCGGACGTTAGAGTTGTGGTGTGAGAAAGCGGAAGCAGATACGCCGATGGCTGGAAGGTAGCTACACTCCTCAAAAAAGAGATTGACTGGGCAAGGAAGTTGAGTCTCGGGTAATTATTGAATCGGGTGTAACCACAACCAAGAAGCTCAGGCATTCGAATTTTTCTATTCAATTTCGATAGTTTTTCAATATATTTATTGAACCATACTTTCACTAATTAAGTTATCTTTAATCATTTCTCTGTCGTTCTATACATCCGTATTATCTAATTTTTTGGTGAATAAAAAAAGATTTGGGAGTGGTCTCATCATTTTCAAGTTTTCAACCCTACAGGTAAGAATCCATTTCTCTAGGTATGGCAGAGAGACAATTTCTTTATATTAGTTTGTCTCAATCGGCCATTCAAGGCCTACCCTGCCATCACCAAACCAATGATTCAACAGCCAAAGCTGGAGCGAGGCCTAAGGGGAGGTAACGGGAGTCGAACCTGTAATATCCAAAAATTTTCACGAACTTATGATTTTCTTGTATATAAGAAATCTAAAGTTTTGTACTATGTGTTTATGTGCAATTTTATGAAAATTATGAATACCAATACAAAGTTCATAATTTTATCAGTACATGGTTGAGTTCTCGGTAAATTAATTACGAGACTCCATAATATGCCTTTTAAGGAAAAGGGCATGACGGAATTTTATGAATTCATGATGGTCAAAGTTTGACCAAAAAAAAAAAAAAAAAGTCAAAGTTGACCAGAGTAGTCAAAGGTTGACTAGAGTAAGACGGTACTGTGTTATGATAAGCAGTATGGGAAAAATACTGTGAAAACCGTCTTTACAGTTGATATAACATGAATAGGCTTTAAAAAACCACCTTAGAAAATCAAGCACACCAAGTAGGAATTAAAGACGAAAAGGGCTCGGAAAAATAAGAAAAATCTTATACTGTCCGTTTTTACAACAGATAAATTTTAGTTAAATAAATACTGTGTATAAGTGAACACAGTATTGGAAATATCTGTGTAGCTCAAAAATGGACTGCTTAATGATGAGAATAGCCAAACAAGGCCTTAGTGTGACATCACCTTATCCTTAATTATGACATCATTTTGGATTAAAAAAAAAATTGGAAAGTAATATTTACTTGTTCTCCAAGGGTTGGCCGGCCACCTAAGCTTCCAATTGTGCAATTAATTTTATTCCAAGGATTTATGAGCAAAAGGTGAACCAAAGTTTTTGCAAAAAAAACCCAAAACTTCACCTATAAATAGGCTGCCAAGGGGGGGTCGGTTTTGGCCTCAAAAATTCAGAAAAAAACAGCCAAACTCTTGCCATTTTCCCTCTTCAAAAATCTGCAATCTCAAGTGGGAGATTGAGTGAAGAAAAAAATTGAGAAACTTAGGGGTTTTGATGTGTGTAGTCTTCGGTTTCCCCTAGTAAGTTCAAGCAAAAAATTTTGACAGTTTTTGTGCCCAATTTTGGGGCCAACAGCCGGCTGCCAAGGGGGGTTGAGTGAGTGAGAAAATTTGGATTTAGGAGTGCTTAGTTTAGGTGCAAGCAGCCACCAAGAATCAGCCAAATATGGTGCCAATTGGTGCAACAAAACCGGCCTTGGGTGGTGTCTTTGGAGGAAAATTTTTGTGACCAAACCCTAGAGGTAATCCTCCCAACTCTAAGCTTTAAATTGAGCATTCAAATTGAGGAATTTAAGTGTATTCAAGCCATTGGATGTAAGAGCATAAGTTCAATTTACTTTTTATGCCTAGTTTAGAATTTTGGTTGGTGCTTGATTCAAGTTAGGGTTTAGGTGGTTCTATTTACTAAGTTATGCATGCTAAATGTTTGATGTAATGATTGTTGATAAATATTTATGTAATGATGGGTTGGAACATTAGAAAAGCGCTGCATGTGTGATTCTAGGCTCCCGCGGTGGCTGGTTGAGTTAGATTACGCGATTAGGACGTGAACGAACTCTAAACCGAAAAACTGCCAGGTTCGGGTGGATCCTGACCAGTTTTACGGAAAGCCGATTTTGAGGCCTTTAGAGGCCTAATTAGGCAAAAATCAAAACACGAAAGTTTCTCGGAACAGTTTTTCCTAGGGGGCAACGCGGACGGATTTGCAAAATGAGGCTCCAATGGCCTCCGTTTTTACGAAAATCCGAGATCTGCCCAGACGTAGTCTACACGTCCAGTAAGTTTCAAATTAAAACTGACAAGAATCCAAGCAGAACTGGGTTTTTATTAAAACGTGAAAGTTTTATAATTTTTCGAGAGAAAGAACTTTCATGAAGACAAGTTTTTCAAATTCAATCTGGATTTTTAAATACAACCTGAACTATAAAAACTGTGCATAGAGTAAGAATTCCTGCACAGGATTTTCTAAAAACATGCAGAGAAACTGTATTTTTGCACCAACACCACTGTTTTGACGGTGAAAACTGTTCTAAAGGTAGTTTTCAACCTTTAATGATTTTTATAAAGTCCTACTTTGAAAACCACGAATTTTAAAGTTAAACAAAAGATTTTTAGTCAAATTTTCCAAATTGGATTTTAAAAACCAAAGTTTAGTAACGAGAAGTTGACGGATAGTAACCAGGTAGCATACCCGAGTTACTAGGCTTAGGCTCAATAATAACAAGCGATGAATCAAGTATGGTTGACCACAAACTCTAGGGTTACAATTAGTAACCTAGTAAATAATCAAGGCTTGTATGGGGGACATATAACTAAAATGTTGGAAAGGTTACCAGCATTTTTATAGGATTCTTATCCTATGTTCTTTTTAATAGCAGGAAGGAACCTGTAGTTGCCACCTAAGTTGGATCAACAGGAAATAGCATAACAGGCAAGTATCAAACCTCACCTACAGTATGAAAATAGTAAAGACTATTTTCAAGTATACTATATTTTCAAGTATATATGCTATGTTGTGCTATGATATGAGATGCCATGTTGTGTGATGCTATGCTATGGCTATGATGTGCTAAGTTATGTTATGACATGTTATGCCATGTTTACAAAAATGTCATGGTTTCAGAAATACCATGTTTTCAGAAATACCATGTTTTCAGAAATGCTATGTTTACAAAATGCCATGATTTCAGAAATGTTATGTTTTCAAAAATGCCATGGTTTTAGAAATGCCATGTTTTCAAGAAAGCTATGCTATGTCAAATGTTGAGTATGATATGACATAGTGACATCATGAGACATGTTCACTAATGTTAAACCACATGGTAAGATGAAACAAGTAAGGTGTCGTACCAACCTCCCGTGATCGTGGAGGCTACATGTTTCAGTTGTGATATTTACCTTCCGTGATCGAGAAGGGTCAAGTTATAATTCCCAGAACTGTTAGGGCCTTGCAAACCCTAGCTTTGTCTGGAGGCTGCGCGCTTTTGGTACGGACACTATGGGCCCACATGTTGAGACAAGATAATAAAGATTGAGTCTATAATGAAACATAAGACATTCAATCAATCATAAATGGTTCATGCATGAGTTTTGTGACGATTGGCATGTTTCTGTTTTAAAGATGCTTGAAATATTTTTGTGAGATTATGTTTGAACTTGCTGGGCGAAAGCTCACCTTTATATTTCATACTGTAGGTAAGAAGCCTGCAATTTAATTGGTGGGCTATGCGGACGATGCGGCGGGTGAAGGGTGGTGTGGGATACCACTACGCATAAATTTTCCGCATTTGATTTTCAGTAGTATGTTAATATTTCAAAAATAAATTATGTTTTGTTATTTGTAAGTAGTTTAAAGACACAAAAAGTTACTATCAGTATAGTCCGTTATATAACAAGCTTTTCTTTATAAGATAACTTATGTGTATATGTTTTAAAAAAAAAATTTATCTCAAATTTTCAAGTAAAGAACAAGTATGTATGGTGTCGACCTGGCTTGGGAAGTCGGGGCGTCACAGTTTGGTATCAGAGCGGTATCCTGCCAGCCTACTTCACATCGCCTCACATCGTTTCCGCTACGGCCCAAGTAAGTTATGTTTCTTACTATTAGAATTAGTTAAGATCTTATGTGTGTAGTAAGTATCTTCTTTCAACGGCCATACTGGAAAATGTTGGACACGGGGATAACGTTGGGTGGTGCCTTAGCTTGGTGGTGGCAACCAGGTGACATACGGAAATGATGGGAAAGTTTTATATCTTCCCAAATATTATGGTTATGTACTCCTGTTGTGAAGGAGATATGAACAAGATCATGATAAATTCAGATATGTTCATGTTATGCTTTTATATGGAAAGAAGATTATGGTTCTATATAAAAGAGATGATTTTATTAATTTTATAATAAAAGAAGCTAAGTTTATTTCCTTACTTTCCGTATAGAGCCATGCCACCAAAGCATAGAAGAGCACCGATCCAAGACGTTGATCTTGCGGCTCAGCTAAATGAATTAAGACAAATGATGCTAGCCCAACAGCAAGAGATAGGGGGGCTTAGAGCTCAGTTAGCTCAGCAGAATCAGGGACCTCCTGATGCCGAGGTACCACCAGCACCTGTGAATCAGCCTGCTGCACCGGAAATTCCTGATGCTGACCCGGTGATCCCAGAGAACCCCATAGCCCCCGAAGTACCTGTTGTACCTGTAGCTGTTCCACCAGCACCTCTTGTTCGAACTCCGGAAGAACTATATGACAGATTTCGGCGCATGAAGGCACCGGAATTTGAGGGGTCCACAAACCCAATTGAGGCAGACAACTGGTTGATTGACCTCCAGGTTGCCCTAAATTTCCTCAGACTCAACGACCAGGAGAAAGTCCTATGTGCATCCTTTATGCTAAGAAAAGATGCTCGCCTCTGGTGGGAAACAGTCCAGCTCCAGCGAGATGTTACTGAGATGACTTGGGAGGACTTTGTGGAGGAGTTTAAGGAGAAGTATTTCAACACTGAGGTCATGGAGGCTCAACAAGACGAGTTTGATAAGTTCCGCCAAGGAAACTTGTCGGTAGCCGAAGCCGTCAAAAAGTTTGAGCAGTTAGCACGTCTCTGCCCTCACCTCATCAGTTCCGAAAGGGACAAAGTTAGAAGAATGATGAGGATGTTTCGCCCGGACTTAGCAGTGGTAATCAGCAGTGGCCCCCATCCACCACTCACTGTTGCTGAATGTGTCAGCAGGGCAATTCGAGCTGAATACTGGGTAGGGCAGAACAAGGAGCAACGGGCTAAGTTTTTCCAGGAGAAGAGGGAAGAAAAGGCCCAAGCTAAGCAGAACCAGGCCAAGCAGAATCAGGCAAGACCAAATCAGACTCCCCAGCAAAGAGGTCAAGGAGGTCCTTTTGGTCAAAGCAGTAACAACAAGCAGTACAGCAACAATCAACAGAAAAGGAAGTGGAATGCAGGAGGACAGGGGAATCAACAAAATTTTCCCCAGAAAAAGAATACTCCTGATAGCAACAGTTATCCCACTTGTCCGAAATGTGGGAGAAGGCACCCGGGAGATTGCCGTGCTGGAAACGGTCGCTGTTTTCTATGTGGCAAGGAAGGCCACTATGCTAGAAGCTGTAATCTCAATCCCCAGAGTCCTCAGAATCAACAGAGAGGACAGGGATCTCAACTTCACGCTACCCAGATGAAGCTCGAGGGACCTGCAATCTCTCAAGGCAGGCTGGAAGCTCCGGAACCTCAAGGACGCATTTACGCCTATACAAAGGAGGATGTTCAAGCTGGACCTTCCACCGTGGTGACAGGTCAGCTTCCTTTTGCTCAACAAGATGCCTACGTGTTAATTGATTCTGGGGCTACGCATTCATTTACATCACCTAGGTTCGCTAAGAAACTAGGTAGAGCAAGTGATAGAATCGGAAGAACATTTAGGACTGCATTACCCTCCGGGGAGATTCTGTTGTCTGATTATTGGATACGTCACGTTCCAATAATTATATGTGGTAGGGAAATGTATGTCAACTTGATCATCATTGACCTATATGACTACGATGTCATCTTGGGTATGGATTTCTTGTAGAAGTACAACGCAGTTATCGACTGTCCACGACGTACTGTCACGTTCAAGCCAACTGGTGACGAGAAGTTTACTTTCAGAGGATCTACTCCAAAACAGCCAAAGATGTTTATTTCGGCGCTAAAGGCTAGAAAATTGTTGGCAGAAAGATGTATGGGATTTCTAGCCAACGTGGTGGATAAGACGCAAGAGACTGAGAGCGGACCAGAAGAAGTACCGATAGTCAAAGAATTTATAGAGGTTTTTCCCGAAGAATTGCCAGGATTGCCACCAGAACGAGAAATCTCTTTTGAGATTGAGTTACTTCCTGGATCGGCACCAGTATCCAAGGCACCCTACAGGATGGCGCCTGCCGAACTTAAAGAACTACAGATTCAGTTACAAGAGCTTCTGGATCGAGGATTCATTCGTCAAAGCTACTCGCCATGGGGAGCTCCAGTTTTGTTCGTTAAAAAGAAGGACGGCACTCTTAGGATGTGCATTGACTATCGGGAATTAAATAAGATAACCATCAAGAACAAGTATCCCTTGCCTCGGATCGACGATTTGTTTGATCAGCTGAGAGGAGCTTCAATTTTCTCGAAGATTGACCTACGATCCGGATATCATCAGCTTCGAATTAGGGGAGGAGACGTTCCCAAGACAGCCTTCCGTACGCGATATGGACATTACGAGTTCCTCGTTATGCCATTCGGATTGACAAATGCTCCAGCAGCCTTTATGGACCTGATGAATCGAGTATTCAAGGATTACTTGGATAAGTTTGTTATCGTCTTTATAGATGATATCTTAATTTATTCAAGATCAAAGGAGGAGCATGAGGAGCATTTAAGGATCGCTTTACGGATTTTAAAGCAAAACCAGCTCTACGCTAAATTCACAAAGTGTGAATTTTGGTTGGAAAAGGTCCATTTCTTAGGACATGTGGTCTCTAAGGACGGCATATCTGTGGATCCGGCTAAGATTGAAGCAGTAAGTGAATGGCCAGCTCCGAAAAACGTCACCGAAGTACGTAGTTTCCTCGGCTTGGCAGGCTACTACCGACGTTTTGTTGAAGGATTTGCTAAGATTGCAGCGCCGCTCACCACACTTACACGGAAAGGAAAGAAGTATGAATGGACTGCAAAGTGTGAAGAGCACTTCCAAGAGCTGAAAAATAGGCTGACTCGCGCTCCGATCCTCACAATTCCGAATGTGGAGGAAGGAAACTTTGTGATATACAGTGATGCTTCCAAGATAGGATTAGGAGCCGTTCTCATGCAGAATGGAAAAGTGATCGCTTATGCTTCACGACAGCTTAAGGATCATGAGAAGAACTATCCGACGCATGATTTGGAACTTGCGGCGGTAGTATTTGCGCTCAAAATCTGGAGACACTACCTTTACGGTATTAAGTGTGAAATTTACACAGATCATCAGAGTTTGAAGTATATCTTCACACAGAAGGAGCTTAACATGAGACAAAGAAGATGGCTCGAACTGGTGAAGGATTACGACATCGACATCCGTTACCATCCAGGGAAGGCTAACAAAGTAGCCGATGCCCTTAGTCGGAAGTCGTCTTCTTCGTTGATGTCCATACAGTCGTTGATCGAACCTCTTCAAAAGGAGCTAGTGGAAGCTGGAATAGAGCTTATCACGGGAAGTTTAGCAGCCCTAACCTTCCAACCTACCATTTTAGATGGCATGAAGGAGCGACAAGAAGGAGATACCTCGCTGCTCAGAACAAGGAATGAGGTCTTAGAAGGAAAGGAGTCAGACTTCAACATATCAGATGAGGGCATACTCTATCGAAAAAATAGATTATGCATTCCTAACGAGGACGAGTTGAAGGAGCAAATCATGAAAGAGACACATGAGACTCCATATTCCGTTCATCCTGGAGCCACAAAGATGTATCAAGACTTGAAGGAAAGCTTTTGGTGGCCCAAAATGAAGAATGACGTTGCTACCTTCGTCAGTAAATGCCTAACGTGTCAAAAGGTCAAGGCAGAACACCAACGTCCAGGGGGAGAATTGCAGAAAATTTCCATCCCAGAATGGAAATGGGACCAAGTGACCATGGATTTTGTAGTTGGACTACCCCGAACTCCCAGTGGCAATGACGCTATTTGGGTGGTTGTTGATCGTTTGACGAAGTCTGCACACTTTATTGCCATCAAGCTTAGTTTTTCAGTAGAGCAGCTAGCAGAATTATACGTCGCGCAGATCGTTCGCTATCATGGGATTCCGAAATCGATTATCTCGGATCGTGATGGACGTTTCACTTCTAAGTTTTGGAGGAGTGTACATCAAGCCATGGGTACAAAGCTTACTTTTAGTACGGCTTTTCACCCTCAGACGGATGGGCAATCCGAGAGAACCATTCAAACTCTAGAAGACATGTTGCGAGCGTGTGTGATGGATTTCAAGGGAACTTGGGATAAGAAGCTTCCTTTGATTGAGTTCTCGTACAACAACAGTTTTCAAGCTTCGATTGGAATGGCTCCTTATGAAGCCCTGTACGGGAGAAGGTGTAGATCTCCAGTCCACTGGTACGAGACAAGAGAGAAGGAACTTGTGTCAACGGATTTTATTCGAAGGACCACGGAGGCCGTGAAACTTATACGCCGACGGATGGAAACTGCATTTATCCGACAAAAGAGCTATGCTGACAAACGCAGAAGACCTCTAGAATTCCAAGAAGGAGACTTGGTTTTCCTCAAAGTTGCTCCATTCAAAGGAG
Source organism: Ficus carica (assembly GCA_009761775.1). Classification (NCBI taxonomy): domain Eukaryota; kingdom Viridiplantae; phylum Streptophyta; class Magnoliopsida; order Rosales; family Moraceae; genus Ficus; species Ficus carica. The sequence continues at coordinate 85,246 of VYVB01000485.1, read as the reverse complement.
TTATGAGATTCGGAAAGAAGGGGAAATTGAGTCCAAGATACATAGGGCCATTCGAAATACTGGATAGAGTTGGTAATGTGGCCTATAATTTGGCTTTGCCCCAAGAATTAGCATATGTACACAACGTATTTCATGTGTCGATGCTAAAGAAGTACATCTCGGATCCATCCCATGTATTGGACCACGAACCAATTGAGGTTCATGAGGATATGACGTATGAGGAGAAGCCGGTTCAAATCTTAGCACGAGAAGAAAAGGTGCTAAGGAACAAGGTTATACCTTTGGTTAAGGTCCTATGGCGAAATCATGAGATAGAGGAAGCAACATGGGAACGTGAGGAGGATATGAAGAAAAGCTACCCCGAATTGTTCTGATTTTCGAGGACGAAAATTCTTTAAGGAGGGTAGATTGTAATATCCAAAAATTTTCACGAACTTATGATTTTCTTGTATATAAGAAATCTAAAGTTTTGTACTATGTGTTTATGTGCAATTTTATGAAAATTATGAATACCAATACAAAGTTCATAATTTTATCAGTACATGGTTGAGTTCTCGTTAAATTAATTACGAGACTCCATAATATGCCTTTTAAGGAAAAGGGCATGACGGAATTTTATGAATTCATGATGGTCAAAGTTTGACCCAAAAAAAAAAAAAAAAGTCAAAGTTGACCAGAGTAGTCAAAGGTTGACTAGAGTAAGACGGTACTGTGTTATGATAAGCAGTATGGGAAAAATACTGTGAAAACCGTCTTTATAGTTGATATAACATGAATAGGCTTTAAAAAACCACCTTAGAAAATCAAGCACACCAAGTAGAAATTAAAGACGAAAAGGGCTCGGAAAAATAAGAGAAATCTTATACTGTCCGTTTTTACAACAGATAAATTTTAGTTAAATAAATACTGTGTATAAGTGAACACAGTATTGAAAATATCTGTGTAGCTCAAAAATGGACTGCTTAATGATGAGAATAGCCAAACAAGGCCTTAGTGTGACATCACCTTATCCTTAATTATGACATCATTTTGGATTAAAAAAAAAATTGGAAAGTAATATTTACTTGTTCTCCAAGGGTTGGCCGGCCACCTAAGCTTCCAATTGTGCAATTAATTTTATTCCAAGGATTTATGAGCAAAAGGTGAACCAAAGTTTTTGCAAAAAAAACCCAAAACTTCACCTATAAATAGGCTGCCAAGGGGGGGTCGGTTTTGGCCTCAAAAATTCAGAAAAAACAGCCAAACTCTTGCCATTTTCCCTCTTCAAAAATCTGCAATCTCAAGTGGGAGATTGAGTGAAGAAAAAAATTGAGAAACTTAGGGGTTTTGATGTGTGTAGTCTTCGGTTTCCCCTAGTAAGTTCAAGCAAAAAATTTTGACAGTTTTTGTGCCCAATTTTGGGGCCAACAGCCGGCTGCCAAGGGGGGTTGAGTGAGTGAGAAAATTTGGATTTAGGAGTGCTTAGTTTAGGTGCAAGCAGCCACCAAGAATCAGCCAAATATGGTGCCAATTGGTGCAACAAAACCGGCCTTGGGTGGTGTCTTTGGAGGAAAATTTTTGTGACCAAACCCTAGAGGTAATCCTCCCAACTCTAAGCTTTAAATTGAGCATTCAAATTGAGGAATTTAAGTGTATTCAAGCCATTGGATGTAAGAGCATAAGTTCAATTTACTTTTTATGCCTAGTTTAGAATTTTGGTTGGTGCTTGATTCAAGTTAGGGTTTAGGTGGTTCTATTTACTAAGTTATGCATGCTAAATGTTTGATGTAATGATTGTTGATAAATATTTATGTAATGATGGGTTGGAACATTAGAAAAGCGCTGCATGTGTGATTCTAGGCTCCCGCGGTGGCTGGTTGAGTTAGATTACGCGATTAGGACGTGAACGAACTCTAAACCGAAAAACTGCCAGGTTCGGGTGGATCCTGACCAGTTTTATGGCAAGCCGATTTTGAGGCCTTTAGAGGCCTAATTAGGCAAAAATCAAAACACGAAAGTTTCTCAGAACAGTTTTTCCTAGGGGGCAACGCGGACGGATTTGCAAAATGAGGCTCCAATGGCCTCCGTTTTTACGAAAATCCGAGGCTGATCTGCCCAGACCTAGTCTACACGTCCAGTAAGTTTCAAATTAAAACTGACAAGAATCCAAGCAGAACTGGGTTTTTATTAAAACGTGAAAGTTTTATAATTTTTCGAGAGAAAGAACTTTCATGAAGACAAGTTTTTCAAATTCAATCTGGATTTTTAAATACAACCTGAACTATAAAAACTGTGCATAGAGTAAGAATTCCTGCACAGGATTTTCTAAAAACATGCAGAGAAACTGTATTTTTGCACCAACACCACTGTTTTGACGGTGAAAACTGTTCTAAAGGTAGTTTTCAACCTTTAATGATTTTTATAAAGTCCTACTTTGAAAACCACGAATTTTAAAGTTAAACAAAAGATTTTTAGTCAAATTTTCCAAATTGGATTTTAAAAACCAAAGTTTAGTAACGAGAAGTTGACGGATAGTAACCAGGTAGCATACCCGAGTTACTAGGCTTAGGCTCAATAATAACAAGCGATGAATCAAGTATGGTTGACCACAAACTCTAGGGTTACAATTAGTAACCTAGTAAATAATCAAGGCTTGTATGGGGGACATATAACTAAAATGTTGGAAAGGTTACCAGCATTTTTATAGGATTCTTATCCTATGTTCTTTTTAATAGCAGGAAGGAACCTGTAGTTGCCACCTAAGTTGGATCAACAGGAAATAGCATAACAGGCAAGTATCAAACCTCACCTACAGTATGAAAATAGTAAAGACTATTTTCAAGTATACTATATTTTCAAGTATATATGCTATGTTGTGCTATGATATGAGATGCCATGTTGTGTGATGCTATGCTATGGCTATGATGTGCTAAGTTATGTTATGACATGTTATGCCATGTTTACAAAAATGTCATGGTTTCAGAAATACCATGTTTTCAGAAATACCATGTTTTCAGAAATGCTATGTTTACAAAATGCCATGATTTCAGAAATGTTATGTTTTCAAAAATGCCATGGTTTTAGAAATGCCATGTTTTCAAGAAAGCTATGCTATGGCAAATGTTGAGTATGATATGACATAGTGACATCATGAGACATGTTCACTAATGTTAAACCACATGGTAAGATGAAACAAGTAAGGTGTCGTACCAACCTCCCGTGATCGTGGAGGCTACATGTTTCAGTTGTGATATTTACCTTCCGTGATCGAGAAGGGTCAAGTTATAATTCCCAGAACTGTTAGGGCCTTGCAAACCCTAGCTTTGTCTGGAGGCTGCGCGCTTTTGGTACGGACACTATGGGCCCACATGTTGAGACAAGATAATAAAGATTGAGTCTATAATGAAACATAAGACATTCAATCAATCATAAATGGTTCATGCATGAGTTTTGTGACGATTGACATGTTTCTGTTTTAAAGATGCTTGAAATATTTTTGTGAGATTATGTTTGAACTTGCTGGGCGAAAGCTCACCTTTATATTTCATACTGTAGGTAAGAAGCCTGCAATTTAATTGGTGGGCTATGCGGACGATGCGGCGGGTGAAGGGCGGTGTGGGATACCACTACGCATAAATTTTCCGCATTTGATTTTCAGTAGTATGTTAATATTTCAAAAATAAATTATGTTTTGTTATTTGTAAGTAGTTTAAAGACACAAAAAGTTACTATCAGTATAGTCCGTTATATAACAAGCTTTTCTTTATAAGATAACTTATGTGTATATGTTTTAAAAAAAAAATTTATCTCAAATTTTCAAGTAAAGAACAAGTATGTATGGTGTCGACCTGGCTTGGGAAGTCGGGGCGTCACAGAACCTGCGTGGACGAAGGGGAAAAGCTAACAAAGGCACCCACCATTGCCAACCCATCCACCCCTGTGGGTGTCTTCCGTACTTTCTAATTAAATATTTTTGACATCTTTAATACTAAAAAAGTTAAAATTGTGTAAGTACTTGATTCAACAAAAAAGCACGAAGTCTTAATTTAGCATTCGAAATATTTTCTTGATCTACTATCTATTTATGAGAAATTACATTTCATATCATGGTTCATGATAATGGAATTGAAAGAGTAACTTTTTCAACAGAATTTATACTATATAGCATATTATAAAGACATAGTTTAAATATATAGTATATTTGTTTGTTACTGTAAAATTATAACAGATGTAATGTTTTTGAACTTGTTAATTTACTTTTTTACCCTTGGTAGTTAATATGTTTTTGAAGGTTTGAAATAAGGAAGGTTTGGGCCCTAAGGGGATTCTGATTGAAAGGTATTTTCGTATTTCCACCTTAATTTTTTGGACCTAATTATGCTATTTGGTTATAATATTTTGATTTCTGCTATAATTTTAAAGGATGATAATCTAATATGCTATATTGGTCTCTCTCTCCTTTTTCAAAATATTTTGAGTATAACAAAATACATAGTAATTATTAATTATAAGGTCGAATTATTAATTAAGTTTCTTTTCGAAGAAAGAGGGAAATAATATAATTAATTAGGGGTGAATTAGAGAAGGATAGCATAATTTTTAAACTATTAAAAATTATAGCATATTATAGCAGGAATTAGGGAAAAGACACACATTAAAAATACGAAATTGTCCCTGTGTAAAATGGCTCCTTCTGTTCACCTATTCCGCAAAAGATTAGAAACCCTAGCAGTCTAGCAGAGCTTTTCAACAAAAATTGATTCAGCCAAAGTTCGCATAGCTTTCGTCAACCACTGAGCCTCCCTGCTTCCCTCCCTCCCTCAATTTACAATAGGACCACGGGGGACACATGCCCCCCTCAATTTTTTAAAAATTAAATTATATTCCTATTTTTTTCTTAAAATTTTGTAATTTGCCCCCACTCAAAAGTTTTTTTTTCCCCCTCAAATGTGCCCTATAACACTCAACTTATTCTTATATTAAACTTTTTATCCTATAAAGTTATTAATTTAAAAATTTTTCTCCTTATGTGTGACTCTACTAAAAGAAATTTCTGGATCCGTTACAGCTCCCTCCCTCTCTCTCTCTCTCTGTGTTCTCGCTCTAGACACAGCGAAGCAAGGGAAATTAAGTTCCGGTGAGTTCTTTGATCATTCATAAAAAGTTGGTTTTGAGCATTGCTGAATTACATTGCATGGAGAAACATTGAATTGTTCTTGCTGATTTTCCATCTTTGTTGAATTGTTCTTTTTATTTTGTTTGCTATGGTTGTTTTTCTGTCCTGTCGAGAATGTAAATAAAAAAAAATATACTGTATTTTCAGGTCTTTTTTGACTGTTGTGGTTGTTTTAACTGTAAATCTATGTTAATGCCATTATTTATCAAAATAAATATGGAAAAAAACCTTTATTTTTGTGAATATAAAATATTAGACATACTACATTTTCAAGTTATTTTGACTGCTATAGTTGCTATTCTCTATTGTAGATGTAAATATGGAAATACCGGATTTTCAGGTCTTTTGACTACCATGGTTGTTTTGACAGAAAATCTGTGTAAATACAGTATTTGTGAAAAGTAAATATGGAAAAATGCATGTATTGTTGTGAACGTAAATTTGGGAAATACTGGATTTTCAGGTTATTTTGACTGCCATGGTTGCTTTTCTGTACTGTTGTGATTGTAAATATGGAAAATAGTAGATTTTCAGTTCTTTTTGACTGTCATGTTTGTTTTGACAGAAAATTTGTGTAAATATAGTTATTTAAATATGGAAAATAAATGTATTGTTTGTGAATATAAATATGAGAAACACTGGATTTTCAAGTCATTTTGATTGTTATTCTTGTTTTGATTGAAAATCTATATAAATAACCTATAAAAAAATCTATATAAATACGGTTATTTTTTAAAAGTAAATATGGGTAGCAACTTTATTTTTATGAATGTAAATATGAAAAATACTGGATGTTCAAGTTATTTTGTGTTCGCTTTTCTATATTGTTGTGGATGTAAAATCAGCTAGACAAAGACAACAAAAGGACATGGGGTAAATTTAAAAATGCATAGTAAACTTAAAATAGTGAAGTAACAAAAGTGCAATAATTTAACAACATTTGTTTCATTGTACTCATAAAATATGCTATTCCTTACAATTTCGCAATTTCTTTTAACTTCAAATTTTAGGTATCTCCACCCTTATACTTCATTTCTACCAGTGAAGGATGATCAGGAGGTTTCAACAAAAATCAATATTAGAGGAATAAAGAAATTAGTTTCACAACTTTCATATTTGACCATCTTTGTATTCCTAATTTGTCCAACACAGAAGATAAAAGATGAAGATCGTACCCCACAACTTCAACGAGTTCATCATCATGGAAGTAACGAGGTTAGGTTTTATACGTAAATAGCTATTTTTAATGGTTTTTTTTTTTTTTTTTAACCAAGTTTTCTAAAACTGAGGAAAAAAATCGTTTTTGATAGAGTGGTCAATCGATTTTTCAAAACTATATAATACTAACTGACGATAATCAATTACTGATTAACCACTATCATTAAAGGTCAATGAAATTTTAATCACCACAGAACGTTTAACTGAATAATGAAAGTTAGGGTCATGTATTGAATAAGTGTCCAAAAAGGGCTAAATAACCTAATTTTTCCCCAACTTTTGTTCATTTTGCAGTGCATATGGTAATGTTGGCTTCTCAATGGGCTATAGAAGTTAACATTACTTTTTTACCAAAGTATTGACAGATTATATGCAAAATTTAACAGAAAGTACTATTAAATGACATTTTAACACAATAGGATCATTTAAATTACAAAAATAAAAACAAAATAGGAACTAAACTTGCACAAACTTAAAAGTTTAAGAACTAAACGTGTAATTATTATCCTATATCTAAATGATATGAGTATTTTCCATCAGTCTTATAATCATCGAGTTTACAAAGTGATAATAATATAATCCTACGTCCTTTTATGGTTCGCAAATTTTTTTCATGACATAATTCTAACAAGATTAACTTTACCCATCTAATTGCATGGTGAAGTGAATCATCTTTTCTACCAACCATGAAGAAACAAGAACATGGCGAATCAAAAAGACCAATCTTCAACTTACCCTTTTTTCATTCCATTAGAGAATTTCCATTTCCATTTTTAAAGTCCTAACCCTAACCCTCTCTCTACGACCTCATTGCCACCAATTATCCTTCCTCATGAGCACTTCTAGAAAAACACCCCATAAAAAAAAAAAAAAAAAAAGAAAGAAAGAAAGAAAGAAAAAGGCCATCCCTTCAATACAACACCACCAGATTTCCCTACCTCAGCATCATCCTCCGCCCTTCCCCACAATGTCGGTGCCGGATCTTTCCTCGCAAGCGCAATCCTCTCCCTTCCTCATGCCACCACGGCATCGTGCACCTCTTCACTCTTCGCATGCCTCCTCAGCTTGGATCCTATCCCACCAACACATATTTACAATGAGTCTGCCCATGCGGTAGGTGTCGAAGAAGTCACACCTCCGTTCCACGACACTACTGCCAGATCTACCACCCTCATCGAGGCCAGCATAGATGACACTGTTTAGTGACGAAGCCAGAACATTTTATCAGGGACAAATAACTATATAATGAGTAATTAGAGGTTATTATGATAATTTTTTTCCTTTTTAAGGGGGCTTTTATAAGTATTCATTTGCTGCCATCAAAGGCTAATTTTCAGCAAAAAAGCTAATAGGTAAATGGGAAAGGTGGATGTAAATTAACAAGATAATTGTTTCCCTTTTTTTTTTTTTTTTCACACGTTTCTCCCTTCTTCGGCTGCAATTACTTTCCCTTTTTTTTTTTTTTTTTCTTCATTTCCGTGCATACCACATATAAACACACACACACATATATATATAGTCCTAATATAAGGTGCAATCTATTTCTATTAAAGTAAAATAGATTCATAACATATAATATATAACTGTGTAACAAAATATGGTATTTATATGCATTATATACATAGTACAAAATACACAACAATATACATATGTATATATATTTTAACTGTCACACAAATAAAAAAAATTTGAACTTTGTTCTAGCACATCGAGTCCTCGTCGCGTCACCTGTGAAAAATAACTCAACATAACATTAGAATTAAGAAATTACAATCTCGTCACATTATCCATGTTAATTCTAATGTTAATTCTCTAACGTTATAGTTAGGTAGCATTTGGAGCGTTACAATCCCTCTTACCTTATAAAAGTTTCGTTTTCGGAACTTAGAATAATTCTGGATGATTCGTTCTCATAGCGTCTTCTCGCTCCCATGTAGCTTCCTCCATCTTGTGATTACGCCAAAGAACTTTTACTAAGGGAATCTCTTTGTTTCTCAAGGTCTTCGTCTTTCGATCAAGAGTCTCAACCGGTTTCTCTTCATAACTCATATCCTCTTGAATCTGAATCGATTGCGGTTGGATGACGTGAAATGGATCCGATATATATTTCTTCAACATCGAGACATGAAATACATTGTAGATGGACATCATCTCCTGAGGCAAATCTAACTTGTATGCTACATTGCCGATACGCTCAATCACCATATATGGTCCCACATACCTGGGACTAAGCTTGCCTTTCTTCCCAAATTGCATTACACCCTTCATCGGGGTGACCTTGATAAACCCCAAGTTTCCAACCTCAAACTCTAAGGGCCTTAGATGCACATCTGCATAGCTTTTCTACCTACTTTGAGCTGTGGCAATCCGCTGCTGAATCACCTTCAATGTTTTGGTTGTCTTATTGAAGAAGTCAGTTTTCTCCTTAAGTTCCGACTCCGCTAGCTTCTTCTCCCCAGCCTCATGTCAATAAATTGGGGACCTACAACATCTTCTGTAAAGTGCCTCATAGGGAGCCATCCCAATCGTCGCTTGATAACTATTGTTATAAACGAACTCAGCCAATGGAAAAAACTTACACCAACTCCCTTTGAAGTCCAAGACACAAGCTCGAAGCATATCCTCAAGTGTCTGATTGGTCCTCTCTGTCTGACCGTCTGTTTGCGGATGAAAAGCCGTGCTAAATTTCAACTTCGTGCCCATAGCAGCCTGAACACTCTTCCCAAAATGGGAAGTGAACCTGCTATCTCGATCCGAAATAATAGATCTGGGAACACCATGAAGCCTCACGACCTCCTTCACATATAATTCTGCCAACTGTTCCATAGAGGACTTCAATTGTATAGGAAGAAAATGTGCCGACTTGGTCAATCTGTCAATGACCACCCATATAGCATCATATCCATTCGTAGTCCTTGGTAATCCAGTAATAAAATCCATCGCAATGTCTTCCCATTTCTATTCCGGTATCTGAATTGACTGAATTACCCCTCCTGGCTTTTGGTGCTTAGTCTTAACTTGTTGGCACGTCATACAATGCTTCACATAGTGTGCTACATCCTTCTTCATTCCGAACCACCAGAAGTTATTCTTAAGATCCACGTACATTTTGGTTGTGCTAGGATGAAGCGTATACGGGGTGTTGTGCGCCTCTTCAAGAATCTTTTTCCTCAGCTCCTCGTCCTTAGGAACACATAACCGTCCCTTAAGCTTCAACACTCCATCATCAGACACACTAAATCCTTCACACTTCCCTTCGAGCATTCCTTTTTAATCCTCACAAGGCTTGGATCAAGGTCTTGTTTGCTCCGAATGTCATCTAAAATAGTTGGAGACAAGGTCATTGCAGAAAGTTGTTCAACTATTAATTCCAACCCAAAATCAAAAATCTCATTTTTAAGGGTCATGGACATCGCATTCAAGGACATTAACGTGGTAGGGGTCTTCCGACTTAACACATCAGCTACCCTATTTGCCTTCCCCGGGTGGTATAGGAATTCACAATCATAATCCTTTACTAGCTCAAGCCACCTCCTTTGCCTCATATTCAAATCTTTCTGCGTGAAGAAGTACTTCAAACTTTGGTGATCGTTGTATATTTGACATCGAACTCTATACAAATAATGCCTCCATATTTTCAATGCAAAAACAACGACAACCAACTCTAAGTCATGGGTGGGATAGTTCCTCTCATAGTCCTTCAATTGCCTTGAAGCATAGGCAATTACCTTCCCATTCTGCATCAAGACTGCACCAAGTCCCATTCTAGTAGCATCACTGTAAATTACAAACCCTTCATCCCCTTCCGGAATCGTCAAGATTGGGGCACTTGTGAGTCATCTTTTCAGCTCTTGAAAGCTCTTTTCGCAGTCCTCTGTCCATTCGAACTTCTTTTCTTTTCGGGTAAGTGTCGTAAGTGGCATAGCAAGTTTCGAAAAATCAACCACAAATTTCCTGTAATATCCCGCTAAACCAAGGAAACTTCTGATCTCACTTGCGTTGGTTGGTCTCTTCCAATTACTAACGGCCTCAACCTTCGCAGGATCCACCATTACGCCATCTTTAGAAATCATATGACCAAGGAATGCTACACGATCCAACAAAAACTCGCATTTAGAGAATTTGGCATACAACTGGTGCTGTTTCAATGTCTGCAAAAATGTCCTTATATGCTTCTCATGTTGGTCTCGAGTCTTTGAATAAATGAGAATGTCATCGATAAACACTATCACAAACTTATCTAGAAACTCCTTAAACACTCTATTGATCAGGTCCATGAAAGCAGCAGGGGCATTGGTCAACCCAAATGGCATGATCAGAAACTCATAATGGCCGTACCGAGTTCTGAAGGCTGACTGGGGGATATCTCCTTCCTTGATCTTCAGTTGGTGGTATCCAGATCGTAAATCAATCTTCAAAAACATAGTGGCACCTTGCAGTTGGTCAAATAAATCATCAATTCTCGGCAATGGATACTTGTTCCTTATGGTTACCTTGTTCAACTCTCTATAATCGATGCAGAGTCTCATTGTCTCATCCTTTTTCTTCGCAAATAAAACTGGAGCGCCCCACGGTGAATGACTAGGGCGAATGAAACCCTGTTCAACAGCTCTTGAAGTTGCTCATGTAATTCTTTCAATTCAGAAGGTGCCATACGATAAGGTGCCCTCAAGATTGGCTCAGTGCTCGGTGCTAACTCAATCTCGAACTCGATTTCTCTATCTGGCGGCAAGCCTGGAAAGTCCTTTGGAAACACATCACCAAAATCTCGTACGACAGGTACATCTTCAAGTTTCAATTTATCTTCTTTCTTCTTATCCACGATGCTGGCTAAGAAACCATTACAATCATTGGCTAGCAACTTTCGAGCCTTCATTGCTGACAAGAACAACTTCGTCTTTTTCTTTGCATCACCAATGAATTCAAACCGATCATCTCGTTCGGGATTAAACACGACCTTACGTCTTCGGCATTCAATAGACGCATTATACTTTCCCAAGAAATCCATACCTAAAATTAGGTCATAGTCAAACATCTCGAGGACTATCAAATTACTGTAGAGCTCTCTGTCAACAATTCTCATTGGCACTGCTCGTAACCAATGAGTGGACATCATCACTTCCCCAGAGGGTAGTGTCGTAGTGAATCCCTAACTCAAGATATCCTGATTTATTCATAGTCTTTTAGCAAAAGTAGAAGACGCAAATGAGTGTGAGGCTCTTGTGTCGAAAAGAACATTAGCATACTGGTTATTAGCAAGTATCTGACCTGTGACAATAGTAGAAGTCTCAGCAGCTACTTCTTCTTTGGTCATAGTGAAAATTCTGGCATTGGTGGTAAGTGGAGGTGTAATAACTAAATTTTCACGACCTTACGTTTTCTTGTAAAGAAACTTGTGCTATGTTCTGAAGGTACTCATGAAAAATCTAAGATGGGTTTTTAATTGAAAATTTTAAGTTCTCATGATGAGACTTAAAAATGATTGCTTAACCAAGTATGTATCATTTTGAATAAGAAGGGTAGAAAACTTCACGATTTCATGGTCTTGCATGGTGGTCAAAGTTTGAACTAAAAAGTCAAAGTTGACCTAAAAAGTCAATGGTTGACTAGAAAAGTCAACCATATGATGATACTGTTTTATGGTCAAGCAGTATGGAAAATATACTGCGAAAAACCATTTTACGGACAAGATAACAAGATTAAGATTTAAAATCACCTTAGAAAAATCAAGCACATAAATTAGAGTATCTTGGGCCAAAGGACTTCAAGTTATAAGAAAATTTTTATGCAGTCAAATTTTACACAGATAAATTTTGAACTGCGTAGGAGCATAACAGTATTGTGTGCTAGTGAGCACAGTACTAGAAATATCTGTATTGGCATTAAAGTGAACTGCATTTAAAGAAAAAGGCCAAACAAGCCCTAATGGTGATTACCTCATCACCTTTTTGATTAATGACATCATATTGGGAATTAAGAAAAAAATTGGATAATCATGGACTCTTCTAGAGCATGAGGTGGCCGGATTTCTTGGGGTCAAAATAGAATTAATTTTGTCCCAAGGACTTGTAGGAAAATGGTGAACCAAAGTTATTTGCAAAGAAGTCCAAAATTTCACCTATAAATAGGCCAAAGGGGGGGGGGGGGGGGGGGGGCGGATTTTGGCTGAAAAAAATTGGGAAAAAGCAGCCAAATTCTTGCCAAATTCTCTCTCAAAATCCGAAATCTTAGGGAGAGCAAGAACCAAGAGTGTTTAGGGTGATAGGATAGTTAGATTTTTGGTGTGGAACCAACAAAAATTGGAAGAAAAATTTGAAACCCATTTGTGGCTCTAGGGCCGGCTGTGGAAGGAAGAGAAAGAGAGGAGAAGAAGAGTTGGAGTGGCCGGATTTTGTGTGTTGGAGTGGCCGGAAATCTAGAGCAAGGGTGGTGGAGAAAATTTGGAGCCAAACAAGCCAAGGAGGCCGGTTTGGTGGAGACAAGGAAAAGCAAGCAAATCCTAGCCAAACCCTTGAACCTAATTGAGGTAATTTCTTTTAAAGCCCTAAGTTTCTCAATTTAAGTCTTGATTGAGGAATTTAAGTGTATTTCCCTAAGTTTGTAAGAGCATAAGCTCAAATTTAAGTTATGCCTAGGTTAAATATAGAATTGTGCTTGATTTGAGTTAGGGTGGTTTGATTTTCCTTTTATGAGGTTGCATGGCTAAATGTTTAGATTACATGCCTAGTTATGTGTGATTGCATGATGGATGAACAATTATATGTCCCCACAATGTGCCAAGCATGATGGATATGTGTATGATAGGTTACTAGAAATATGTTATGAATGATTTGTGCAACCTAAAATCAAGCAAACCATAATTGGTGTAATTTAAGCAATAAATTGCATGGGTTTGATTGATAATGTGTTTAAAGAAAATTTACGTTAGAAAGACGTTGTGTGACTGATTTTAGGCTCCCGATTCGGTCGGTTGAGGTAGTGTGCACGTATTAGGGCGTAAAACAAGTTTCAAACCAAAACTGCCATTTTCGGGTAAAAACTGGCGAGTTTCTGGAAAAGTAAATTTTGGGGCCCTTAGAGGCCGAATTTGAGAAAACTTAAAACATGAAAGTTGTTAGGAAGGGTTTTTCCTAAGGGACAACGAGGACAGTTTTCCAAAATAAGGCTCCAAAGGCCTTCGTTTTTACAAAAACCCGAGACCAAGAATTCCTGGGCGAGTCAGATTTGTGCTCTCGGTCTGGGAACTTTAACAAGGAAAATGACTAAGTTAAAGGCAGAATTGGGTTTTTCTTAAAACACGAAAGTTATAGGAATTTTCAAGATGTAAAACTTTTGTGAAGAAAAGTTTTTCAAATTCGATTTGGATTTTTAAATAAAATCAGAATTCAAAAACTGTGCAGGAGACAGGAAAATTCCTGCACAGGATTTTCCAAAACAATACAGAAAAGTGATATTTTTGCACATACACCAAGAAATTGACTGTGGAAGATTGTTTCAAAGGCAGTCTCCAACACTTTATTATTTTTATGAATATTACTCAAAAAATTACAAATTTTCATAAGATTGAGCAAGAGATTTTTAAGATTAAGTTTTTCAAAAAAAGAAAAGAAAATGGGTTTGTAGACCAAAGTTAAGTTTTAACTTGAGCCAGTTAAGTTTTTAACTCAAGGGTAATTTAAGGTAACCCAATAAGATATTATACAGTTAAGGGTAGGGACATATAAGTGTTGGTTGTATTACCAACAGTTTTAATACTTACCTATGTCCTTTATTATAGCAGAAGATAACCTGCTGAGGTGTCCTGATTTGAATCAGCCCATTATCGGACATAGCAAACAAGGTAAGTACAACTCCGTCTACAGCATAGGCTTTTTGGGTTATAACATGGTGTATGATACAATGTATGTTATGTGCTATGAATTGAAATATCAAGTAGATGGCATGACTAAGATATGATTACAAGTTATACTCATGTGACATCATGAAGCATGTTCACAATTAATAAGAACAAGGTCAAGATGACAAATAAGTATGATGGCAAGCGAGCTTGCCTGTGACGTACCGACCCATCCAAGGTCGGGTAGGACTGTGGAATGAGTTGGAAATGGATTGGCCGCCCCAACCACTCCATAGTTGCGCGCCCGGTACGGTCACTCATGATAGAGGGCCCACAAGCAAGTTAAGGAATGAAAGTATATTAAGAAGACATGATAAAATAAGCATAATAAAGCATAATTGGAGCATGCATGATTATAATATGTTATGATATGCTATGTTAAGTTTATAATTAATTGTGTTGCGGATAATAAAGTTGTACTTGCTGAGCGAAAGCTCACATCTTACGTCTATGCTGTAGGTAAACAACCTACTGGCGATTTTTGATACAAGATGGTGGAGTTGGCGGGGCAACTGTGAAACAAGGGATAAGCCGCTACGTCTTCTGTAAACTCATGTTTAATATTTTATGTTTATTCCAAACAGTACTCCTATAGTAGAAAAAAAAAATTTCCGCTATATTTGTTAAATAAATAAGTATGTAAGACAAGTAAGCATGTATATATGTACGGTAACGGTCCGTGCTAGACGGGTCGTTACAGGAGGAGCCTAAAGTTGTCTCTGGGAAATATGAGGTCCATCAAGAGCGGTCTGCATACTATGGAGCTGAGCTGGTGGGTTTCTCTGTTGTCTTTGTTGGAAGGGTTGGTATGTCCTGTTCGGACAATCTTTGGACAGGTGACCCTCGCGTCCGCAACTATAACATAGATTTGTGCCTATACGACACTCCCTTAAATGTAGCTTTCCACACTTAGAACAAGGTGAAATGTTCTTAGCTTGCTTAGCTGGTTGACCTCCTCCTTGACGGTTGTTATGGTTTTTCTGGTTTGAAAAGTTCCCCTTCCTCTTGTTATTGTTCCACTGACCTCCTTGAGACTTGCATTGATTTTCGAAGTTTCCACGGTTCTGGTTGTTGTTGCTATTCTTAGGGACTTCGCTCTGACGAGGTTGGCTTTCCTTTTGCTTATTCAGATGATATTCAGCACGAAGGGCACTCTTGACACATTCAGCTGTGGTGGTTGGTGGAGCAGTCTCGCTATCAACAATCACTGCAATCTCGGGTCTCAGCATCCCGATCATTCTCCTCGGCCATTCTTCTTCATTTGGCACCATGTGGGTACAAAGGCGTGCTAGTTGGTTGAACCGCTTAACAGCTTCTGTCACCGATAGATTTCCTTGACGAAAGTTATTAAACTCGTCATAGTGTTCCCTGGTCACAGATATGTTGAAATACTGCTCGTTAAATTCTTGGATAAAGTCTTCCCATATCATCTGATTCACATCCCTGCTCAGCTCTATTCCTTCCCACCAGATTCTAGCATCATTCATCAAACAGTAGGATGCACACTTCACTTTCTCATTCTCAGTTAAACCCATAAAATTGAGTACCAACTCGATAGACTTCAACCATCCTTGAGCTACCAAATGGTCAGTTGAACCATTGAATTCCTTAGGCTTCATCCTCTTGAACCGTAGATGCAGAGGCTCATGATTTGTTGCTGCCTGAACTCCTCTATTTTGCACTAGTTGTGCAGCCGGTGGATCAATGGGGACTTCCACTCTATTGGCATTAGCATGCAAATTGTTAATGAGGGTCTGTTGTTCCTGAACTTGCCTCTGAAGTTGAACCACTAGTTCTACTAAATTAGACTCTGCCACCGCTTCATTATCGACTTGTCCACGACCCCTTCGTTGGTCTTGACGTTACTACGCCATAACTTCTGCCAAGTTAGGTTTCACGGCAACCTCATCTTCGGCTTGCACTCGGCCATTACCACGTCCTCGAACTGCACGTCCTCGTCCGTGTACCATCTTATCTTAGTTGTCTGTTAGTAGCAAAATTGTCAATAAGAGACTTGCTATATTTTATTATTTTTTTTTTTGATATCGAGTCATGATTCAAACTTTCCATGAATAGAACATCACCTCACAACTCTTACATGTCTATTTAAGGAAATTAGTCAATTACTTACTTGAAGAAGTTTGAAGTGGATACGTGGCGATACATGATAGGAAATAGGAAACTGCTCTGATACCATATCTGTAACGATCCCTCACGAACCGTTACGGTTGAGTTCTTATTTAATCATTCATCTCTTATAAAATTGTGAAAAATATTAAGCTTGAAATAAAAACATTAAAGTAACGGAAAACTTTGCTTAGATAATTCTAGAAAACTCTATAAATTTTTTTAAAAAACTATATCAAAATTAACCTTCATAATTCATATATATATATATACATATATATATATATTTTTAAAACCCAATTCATGAAATAAAACCTAAGTCCATATGAAACATCCAATCAAATAATAATAAACTAAAGTCTCAAAACTTTATTTGAAATTAAAAATGTCCATCTTATGATTGTTTCTCCCGTTTTCCTATCACATATCGTCCCGCTATCCGCTCCAAGCTCCTCCAACACTATATCTTATCCTTTCCTTTATCTGCAACATGATTTAACTTATATAAACAAGAGCTTAGTAAGATACTTAAATCTCACAAATGTAAATAAATATTTTTTTCTTTTATCATCATAAATATAAATATCATTTAAAAACTTTTTAACTTTTAAAATCGTCATATATTGGGCCCGGCGTTGTACCATCATAGCGCGCTAGTCACGAAAGGGTTGGGGTAGCAAATCCCAAACCAACGATGATAAAAGTCCGCTCACTGGACAACATCATCATTGTAACTTCCAAAAATTTTCACGAACTTATGATTTTCTTGTATATAAGAAATCTAAAGTTTGTACTATGTGTTTATGTGCAATTGTATGAAAATTATGAATACCAATACAAAATTCGTAATTTTATCAGTATAGGGTTGAGTTCTCGGTAAATTAATTACGAGACTTTATAATAGGCCTTTTAAGGAAAAAGGCATAACGGAATTTTATGAATTCATGATGGTCAAAGTTTGATCAAAAAGTCAAAGTTTGACCAGAATAAGTCAAAGGTTGACCAGAGTAAGACGGTACTGTGATATGATAAGCAGTATGGGAAAAATACTGTGAAAACCGTCTTTACAGACAAGATAGTATAATTAAGATTTAAAACCACCATAGAAAAATCAATCACCTAAAATAGGATATTAAGGGCCAAAGGACTTTAAATAAAAAAGAGAAATTTTTATACAGTCCAACTATACACAGATAAATATTAGTAAACTCATTATTGGAAATATCTGTGAAGCTTAAAAATGGATTGATTATTGAAGAAAATAGCCAAACAAAGTCTAAGACATGACATCACCTTATCCTTTAAATATGACATCAATTATGAATTAAAGGAAAAAAATGGAAAGAAATTAAAACTTGGCCTCCAAGTCCACCTCTAATGGCCGGCCACATGGAGGGCTATTGGCAAAATTTTGTGCAAATTGGTTTTGCTCCAAGGACTTGCAAGAAAAAGGTGAATCCAAAATTTTGCAAAAAAGTCCAAAATCTCACCTATAAATAGGCTTAAGGGGGGGGGGGGGGGGGGGGTGGTTTTTGCCTCAAAAAAATTGGAAAAAGTAGCCAAACTCTTGCCATTTTCTCTCTCAAGAAATCTGGACTTCCAAGGGTGAGCAAGAACAAAGAAAAATTTGAGAACCAAAGGGGTTTTAGTGCTAGGGTGGTCGGTTTTTCTCTACAACAACAAGCAAGGGTTTTGAAAAAATTTTGTGCCCTTTTTCTAGGCCTAGTGGCCGGCTGTGATAAGGAGTGAAAGTGAGGAGAATTGAGAATGGTTAGTGGCCGGTTTTGGTTCAAGCAAACACCAAGAGATCAACACAAATCTTGGTGCAAATTGGTGGAGTGAAACCGGTTTGGTGGAGTCTAGGAGGGGGAAGAATTTGAAAGCCAAACCCTAGCCCAAAATCTTGAGTTAATCAAGGTAAATTATTCTAGACCTTAATCTCTTTCAAGTAAGCATTCAATTTGAAATTTACATGTATTTCAAGTTGAAATTGTAAGAGCATAAGCTCAATTTATTTTGTGCCCAAAGTTAGGAATCTAGGGTTGTGCTTGATCTAGAATTAGGGGTGGTTTGATTTTTATGTGCATGCTTGCTTTAATTTTCTTAATTTGCATGCTAAACACTAGTTTATCATATGTCCCCAATCTGCCCTAGTATTGGTGAATGATAATTTTGTGCTAGGTTGCTAGAACTTAATTAGTATGCTTGTTAGGTTTTGTGCAACCGAAATCATGCAACTTAGTTGATCCAAAATCAATTAGGCTTGCATCGTGATGTTAGAAATTGTGATTAAAGAAAAATTACGCTAGAAAACCGCTGCATGTGTGTATTAGAGCTCCCGCGGTGGCTGGTTGAGCTAGATTCCACGTCTAGGACGTAAAACGAACTCTAAACCGAAAAACTGCCAGGTTCGGGTGGATCCTGACCAGTTTTACGGAAATCCAATTTTTATGTATTTAGAGGCCGAATTTGGAAAAACTTAAAACACAAAAGTTGCTCAGAACAGTTTTTACTAGGGGACACTATGGACGGATTTGCAAAATGAGGCTCCAATGGCATCCGTTTTTATAAAAATCCGAGGCTGATCTGCCCAGACCTAGCCTACACGTCCAGTAAGTTTCAAATTAAAACTGACAAGAATCCAAGCAGAACTGGGCTTTTCTTAAAACACAAAAGTTTTAGAATTTTTCAAGAGCAAGAACTTTCGTGAAGATAAGTTTTTCAAATTCAATCTGGATTTTTAAATACAACCTGAACTATAAAAACTGTGCATAAGAGCAAGAAATTCCTGCACAGGATTTTCTAAAAACATGAAGAAAAACTGTATTTTTGCACCAACATCACTGTTTTGACGGTGAAAACTGTTCTAAAGGCAGTTTTCAGCCTTTAATGATTTTTATAAAGTCACACTTTGAAAACTACGAATTTTTAAGTTAAACAAAAGATTGTTATCAAATTTTCCATATTTGGATTTTAAAAGCCAAAGTATAGTAACAAGAGGTTGACGGATAGTAACCGGGAAGGATACCCAAGTTACTAAAGCTTAGGCCCGATAATAGGAATAGTAACCTGATACTATTCATATATACATAGGTTTAATACCCAAGGTTACCTCAAGTAACCTAACAAGTAATGGATCAAGTTTGGTTAAGCACAAACTCTAGGGTTACGATTAGTAACCTAGTAAATAATCAGATTTGTATGGGGGACATATAACTAGAATGTTGGAAAGGTCACCAACATTTTATAGGATTCTTATCCTATGTTCTTTTTATAGCAGGAAGTAACCTGCAGTTGCGATCTGAGTTGAAGCAACAAAACCCGGAACATAGCATACCAGGCAAGTATCGAACCTCACCTACAGTATGAAAATAGTAAAGACTATTTTCAAGTATACTATATTTTCAAGTATACATGCTATGTTATGCTATGATATGTGATGCCATAATGTGTGATGCTATGCTATGATGTGCTAAGTTATGTTATGACATGTTATGCCATGTTTACAAAAATGTCATGGTTTCAGAAATGCCATGTTTTCAGAAATACCATGTTTTCAGAAATGCCATGTTTACCAAAATGTCATGGTTTCAGAAATGCCATGTTTTCAAAAAATGCCATAGTTTCAGAAATGCCATGTTTTCAAGAAAGTCATGTTATGGCAAATGTTGAGTATGATATGACATAGTGACATCATAAGGCATGTTCACTAATGTTAAACCACATGGTAAGATGAGACAAGTAAGGTGTCGTACCAACCTCCCGTGATCGTGGAGGCTACATGTTTCAGTTGTGATATTTACCTTCCGTGATCGTAAAGGGTTCAGTTTAATTCCCAGAACTGTTAGGGCCTTGCAAACCCTAGCTTTGTCTGGAGTCTGCGCGCTTTTGGTACGTACACTATGGGCCCACATGTTGAGACAAGATAATAAAGATTGAGTCTATAATAAAACATAAGACATTCAATCAATCATAAATGGTTCATGCATGAGTTTCATGATGATTGGCATGTTTCTTTTTAAAGATGTTTGTAATATTTTGTGAGATTATGTTTGAACTTGCTGGGCGAAAGCTCACTCTTATATTTCATACTGTAGGTAAAAAGCTTGCAGCTTAAGTGGTGGGCTATGCGGACGATGCGGCGGGTGAAGGGCGGTGTGGGATACCACTACGCATAATTTTCCGCATCCAATTTTCAGAGAATATGTTAATTTTTCAAAAGTAAAATTATGTTTTGTTATATGTACGAAGTTTGAAGACTTGAGATTATACTTTCAGTATAGTATGTATGAATGACAAGTTTTTCTCTACAAGATAACTTATGTGAATATGTTTTTAAAAAAAAAAATTTAGTCTCAAATTTTTAAGGAAAGATCAAGTATGTATGGTGTCGACCTGGCTTGGGAAGTCGGGGCGTCACAATCATCATCAAGGGTGTACAACGCCATTTTAAAACATAAAATACATATACATACCATATATATTCTTTTCATCAAAACGTCATCATAGGAGAAGTATTATTTAAGAACATTATAATATCATCATCAACATCAAAAGATATACTTCTCAAATATTTAATTCATATTGCAGGTGAGAGTGTACTCACCTAAACTCCTTACTTAACCTTTTCAAATTTTCCGATGGTGACGCGCGATTGAAGTCTCGAGTGCTCATCTTTAGAACCGTTCATGCCATGAATAATAAATATAATAAAATCAACAAAAGCTCATAATAATTCATCAAACACATTCATCATATCATAGCAGTGCCTAAAAGGCCTATTTCATCATTCAATAACATCAAAACACAAAAATTGAACAATTTCATGAAATTACAAATCTTTACAGAAACTGCCAGTCATACCTTTGTCCCTTCAAAAATTCATAAAAATTCATACAGAGCTCCGAATGATCTGAAACTAATGGTAAACGAAAGTAGACTTTCATATTTTTCTAACGGTACCTAATTCGTTAAAAATGGAGACCGTTTGTACCCTCAAAAATAGTTTTGAATCTGATTACTAAAATTTTACAGAAACTGGTAGCCGGACCTCTGCCTGCTTGAAAAATCACAAAAATTCATATATGTGTCCAAACGACCTAAAACTGATTCCAAATGAAAGTAGACATCTAGAGTTTCTAACAATATCAAATTCATTAAAAACGGAGACTGTTTGTATCGTGAAAAATGGTGTTGAATTCTGATCATTAAAATTTTACCGAATTTGGCAGTCCGACCTCTGCCTATTTGAAAAATCATAAAAATTCATACATATCTCCAAACGATATGAAACTGATTTTAAAAGAAAATAGACTTCTTGGGCTTTCCAAAAATTTCAAATTCGTTAAAAATGGAGTCCATTTGTACCCTTAAAAATGGTTTGGAAAACTTACCATAAAATCTGGAAATTCCAGTAGCAGTGGTCAAATCCGAAAATCATTAAAATATAAAAATTATCACCACAACATAAATGATTCATACACACACACCCAAAACAGCCCTAAGATATGTTTCTAACATATAAAATATTAAATCACTATACCAACAAAATCATGAACTAAGAAATCAAAAACCCTAAAAATCGTCTTGTTGACAAAATACAATAAACCATCGTCAATCAATCGTGTAGCCTCCCTCACTCATCATTTAATAGATATTGCTCATCCTTTCCTCAAACTAACATGAAGAAACTCATCGAGAAAATTATCGAACCCTCAAAGGATCCCAAACAAAAACAAATAATAAAATCATCATCATCAAATAATACCAAAACATACCTTGAAATCTTTTGATTTTGGCTTGGAAGAACTTGGAGGTTTGGTGGAATTTTTTTTTTTTTTTTCTGTGGCTTGTGCGTGTGAGGAATAGAGAGAGCGAAAGAGAGGGAGAGAGATGCAAAGATTGAGCGTTGAGAAACCAATGGCAGATTGTGTGGAATTAAATTGGAAATCAATTGCTGTCATCAAAGGCTAATTTTCAGCAAAAGAGCTAATAGGTAAATGGGAAAAGTGGATGTAAATTAACAAGATAATTGTTGCCCTTTTTTTTTTTTTTTTTTTCAAACGTTTCTCCCTTCTTCGGCTGCAATTACTTTCCCTTTTTTTTTTCCCCTTCATTACCGTGCATACCACATATAAACACACACACATATATATATATATATATATATATAATCCTAATATAAGGTGCAATCTATTTCTATTAAAGTAAAATAGATTCATAACATATAATATATAACTGTGTAATAAAATATGGTATTTATATGCATTATATACATAGTACAAAATACACAACAATATACATATGTATATATATTTTACCTGTCACACAAATAAAAAAAATTTGGCATGAACTTTGTTCTAGTACATCGAGCCCTCGTCGCGTCACCTTTGAAAAATAACTCAACATAACATTAGAATTAAGAAATTACAATCTCATCACATTATCCATGTTAATTCTAATGTTAATTCTCTAACATTATAGTTAGGTAGCATTTGGGACGTTACATAGGCCTTAGTCTACATTAGGAGGCCTTAGGAGAGGGTGTCAAGCTCACAGTGGGATATGGAATTCAATCATTGGATGTTAGGAACGACAGCCTTGATAGGTAATCCCAAATTGCTATACCAATACCACCGGTGGTAGAAGGTTAAATTGTTAAGAAAAAGAAATTTGAATTCTTTTTTTTTTTTTTTTTTAATAAATCGATTACAAAAAGTAAGCTACAAGTGTCAGTTGTGAAGGTTAAAGATTAAGCATGTATTTGACACACGAGCTCAACCTATTCATCTTTAATTGCTTTTTGTCTTTTTTTCCTCGAAAAGTAATCTCATGGTGCATTTGATGTACCGGTTTGAAATGTAATTTTTATGTTAGAGTTGGTTGACTTTTTAAAAACTAGTTAAAATTTTTGTTGACTTTTCAGAAAAGACAAAAACTGAGTTGAAATTTTTTGGTCCAAATCTGATGTTCAAACACAAGCTCAGTTTCACTATTCATAGCTTCAACTCTAACTCTAAAAGTTTATAATTTTATCATTCCAAGTTCAAATGAGATACATTTTTTTTTAAGAAATTGTATAAAATTTCAAGATAAACAACACGAGATCTATAATGATAATTTTTTCAAATACATTTTAAATTTTTATACTTTTTAATATATACACAATTTTAGAACTCAACTTAATTTTAATCAAAATATATCTAATTTTCTAACTCAAACGGATTAATCAAATACCCTCTGATTAATTGCCATGAAAGAAGTCAGGAGCTAGCACAAAGTCTTAGCGTTCACATTTGGGAATCTTTGGTGATAACAAGACTTTTAAAGTCAAATCGGCAAACATTTCCTTTAACAAGTCAATGGAAGACTTCAGAGTAGGGCCTAAAATTTAATTTATCAGAGTAGGGTATATGTTTACCATGAATATGCCTTAATATATATCCAATGGTGGATGGCTGATAGGCCAGGTCTATTGATAAATAATTTATTTTAGGATAAATTGTTAGGTTAGTTTCTAAATTTTTAATTTTGTGTGATTTTAGTCTCTAAATTTTTTTTTTATAATTGAAATGCCATAAACTTTTAAAATATTACTACAATAGTCATTTACGTTAATTTTAAGACCAAATCCGTTAGTTAGCATTATTTTTTTTACTAAATTACTAACGTATTCCGTTTAAAAATTAACAGAAATGACTATTGTAATAATATTTTAATAGTTTAAAAACATTCTCTGTTCTTTTTTTCGTAACTGAAATGATCATATATTATTAAAAACGTTATTATAATAGTCGTTTTCGTTAATTTTTTGACGAAATTGGTAGTTAGCACCATTTTTTTACCAAATTATTAATAAATTCCGTCTAAAAATTGATGAAAATGACTATTGTAATAATATTTTAAAAGTTTAGAGACATTCTAGCTACGAAAAAAAGTTCATGGATCAAACTTGAACAATGTTAAAAGTTTAAGAACTAAGTGAGCAATTTACCCTTTATTTTATGTAACAGTTGAAATAAAAACGACATCAAACTTGGAAACTACAACAATTTATTTGTGAACAATAAAATCAAGGTCGAAAAAAAAAAAAAAAAAAAAAAAGAAGACGACGACATAAAACGTGATAGAAAACGACATTCAATAAAACAAGCCTTAAAACTCCGTCTAATTGGAAACGACATCGGTAAAAAAAGGTGAATAGCGACAAGAAAGAAAGAGAAAAAGAAAAAGGTCCAAAATAGCAATGGAAAACACTGGCGGGGAAAACGACAAGAACATTAAAGCATGCAACCTTAAAACGGAAATACACATCCCGGAACTCAAAAAACGACATGAAAGTAGAGACAAAGAAACTGACAAAATTGTTGTACAAGGACAACAGACTAAAAACCAACTTGAGGTTATAAGACCATAATCTTGAAATTAAAATTAAAAAAAAAAAAAAAAAAAAGCCCCTTTACAAACGACATGAAATGAAAAGGCAATTACCTTTTTAGACGACAATATTGCAAAAATGACCATAATCTCAGACGATAACATCAAATGAAAACGACCACTACATCTGAGAACTTTAAATCTTAATGGAGTCACGTGTATAATTATCATTAAATTGTGCCTACAACCACAAATCAAAAATATATATTTTTTATTTAAAAAAAAATTGAATTAAACACCATACTACTCTCAAGTCACAATTAAACACCGTTTGGATTATAGGTTTAAAAAATAAAGTTGAATAATAAATACAATATTTAATAAAAAGAAATTTTTGCAAAAAACTTTTTCAATAGTGCAATCCAAACGAGCTATAAAGTAATCTCAAGATCATAATCTTTACCGCAACCGAAAAAGACTTATCAGGAAATCTGGTTTGCTTAATGACCATCTTGCAATCTTATCTTGCTCAGTACTCTTTGTTTCATCAGAAACAGAGAAAACCGAAGCCAAAAGTTATTGAGTAAGTAACATCACGCTATAAATATGCCGTGCAGACACATTTTCAGCTGCATCTTTTATATATGTTCTAGTTGTCTACCAAATAAAATGATTTTTATAAAGAAAACAACAGTGTCATAAATTCAGACAAGTACTTGATAGGGATTGATACAATCTTCAAGCGCAAAATTAACCATACAGAAATCGGAATGTCATAAAAAAGAATCCCTGAATGCACTCAAAAGAGAAGAGAATAAAGTAAAATAAAAAAAGTGGTAGTCTCTGCCTTCTGTAAACCAATTTATTTCCATAGACTGAATTCATGTTGTACCTGATCAAGCATTAATCAAGCATTCCAGAGTGAGCTTTGGCATTGTTGATACCAATTTCTGCTCCGACCACGACATACGTGATCCACCATTACCCAAGTCACCTGATATCAGATTCGAGCAGTGCTGACCATACTCCGTTCACTGACGGCTTAATCGGCGCTCGGGCCTCGCCGTCTTGCCGGAGTGCTCCGTCTACCCGTGTGAGTCGGATAGCCGACCAGAATACCAGACGAGCCCCCTCGCACCAGTGCATTCCAGAGGCTAAGGGCCCTCGGAGCTCGTGCCCCACCTGTCACACCCTTCCTGACACAAGTCCCATCAACGGCAGACTCCGCCTGCCTACTCCTGCAGCGCGTCACATCGCCACCCGCCGCCACCTGCCCTGGCAGGGATTGTCCCTGCTGACGCTGGCAGCAGTTGCCCTAGCGCCCCCTAGGCCGGTTGCGTGGCGTCATTGTAGGCCGACACGTGTGCAAGTTCAGAGCCACGTCACCCACTTAAGTTATTCCGTAGCCGACCAGGCCGGGTCGCCCCGAGCACCCGAGCCCGCGAAAGGCACCTATAAATAGAGGGAGAACCCTCAATTCCAGGTAAGCTCACTTCTACCTTGCCAAAGCTCTGCCTCTCCTATCGCTCATCAGCTCTCGAACTGACTTAGGCATCGGAGTGCCCGCGGCAGACACCACACCGGTGTCCCCATCATTCCGAGGTGCGTTCGTTTTGTAGGTGACTGCGGCGGAGCGACTGGCCGGACGTGATCGGACCACCCGACCACATTGGGTGTTGCTGCCGGAAGCGTTTTCGGCATCAACAGGCATCTTGAACAAACTTGCAATTTGGAGGCCCTCATGAGAGAAGATTACCACAACTGGCTGTGGAACGATTATAAATCCTACATCAGCATTTAAGAAGTTCCAAGGATCAGAGGGGGGGAAAAAAGGAAGAAAACAGAAAGCTTAGAAGAGAGAATTACTTAAAAACATAGAAATAAAAATAAACATGTACACGAACTCGGTTGAGTTTTCGAGACCTGGGAGTTAAATGACAAATTAAAATTCAGATGAATGAGTGCAAGGTAATGAATTCATATGGATTGAAAAAATAAAAAATAAAAAAAATAAAAAAAAATAACTCAACTAGAGAGAGTTTTTCTACAGTCATGTCATTCACTGTGCACATGAATTTCCATATTCATGTATTTTCAAACCATTTTAAATCTTAACATTCAACTTATATAGAAGATATTACACTACCAATGGTGTACAAAAAACCATGCCTTTGCAAGTGAATGATTGAAGTCGAGGGCTTTACCATATACTCAACATAATGTTGAAGGACATCCTTTGTTTGGGGATGTTTCCACTCCACCGTATCCCACCAGTCTTTCTCTACCCAGATACTTGGAAGAGAAAAATGTGGTTCTTCCCGAAGCAGGGTGATCCTTATCAGTCTCGGACAACCTCCTATTCTAATGTGTTCCAAAGAATTAGAAACTTTTATGCTAGAGTTGCAAAAGCTCTTCAATTCTGGAAGATCAATTAAATCAAGACGTCGTAATCCAGGGAGCATGGTCATGACGGCAGTTGTTGATTCCCTGTTTTCGTCTTCATCAGATGTTTCTCCTATTATTTCCACCAATTGGCTACAATCTTCAACTCTACAGCTTTCGAGGCTTTGGAGGTTAGACAACAGTGTGGGTGTGAACAACCTCTTCAACCCATGACAGCCTCTTATGTCCAATATCCTAAGAGAGGAAAAGGTGTTAATTGGAAGCATTGATGATGCCGCTGCTGATGATGGGCTCCTTTCTCTCTCGACTAAATCAGTTAGCATTGGCAAGTCTTCAAGTTCAAGTATCTCAAGGCTTTGGAAAAGAGGAACATTGTCACAACAGGAGCAAATCACGTGTCTCAAGCTATGACAACTAATGACGTAGCAATCCCTCAAATCAGTTGGCTGCTTCACTGTTGCAATATGACTTAAACTTGTAATACCATGGCATTCGATCAGTTGCAGGGACTCACAGCCTCTGGACAAGACCAACGTCTCTTCTGAACCTACGGCTTCCTTCAGGATTACATATCTACGTATATCTTCGAGTCCAGGCCAGTCAAGATCATCCCAATTTCCCACAACAATGCAGTACTCCTCTGGTTCCCACTCTTGCCATAATCTGATACATGAGTTAAATTCACCGATGTCTTCAAATCTTCCGGAGAAAGTTTTCAACTTTTCCAAGCTCCCTATTTCCTTTCCTCTCAACGTTACTCGCCCAGATGACTTAAAGTATTCTATTTGAGAAAGTTTTGACAAGATCCCATCAGGAATCGTCAATAGATCACGACAGTATTCAAAACTCAGATATCTCAAGTTAATTAGTTTCTCCAAGCCTTTGGGGACCTCTTTGATTGCTGACCCCTCCAAGACCAACCTCCTTAGAGCCGTGAGATTTTCTAGAGATGGCACCAATCTCAGTTGCTTACAATTTCGAAGCAGCAAGGCAGTGAGACTTTCCAAGTTAGATATCGAACTCGGAAGACTTTCTATGCTGGTGTCTGATAGATCAAGAACGGTAAGTGATTTCATATGCATGAAAAACAATCTGGGAATGACTCTTAAGAATTTATTGTCACATAGTAGCAGTGTTAAGAGTGTAGGACATTTGGGTTGTGATGAATAAAAAGGGATACTCTTAATATTGTTTGTCATTAAAGAGACCCTCACAAGATCCTCAGACCACTTTTCTTCATTTGGTATATCTTCCAGTTTCATTCCAGCTTGTACTAAAAATCGGGGAGGACCAACACGTGTAACTCTGATGGCCATATCCCTTACCAAGTCATGCATCTTCAATAGTGCAATCTAAACGAGCTATAAAGTAATCTCAAGATCACAATCTTTACCGCAACCGAAAAAGACTTATCAGGAAATCTGGTATGCTTAATGACCATCTTGCAATCTTATCTTGCTCAGTACTCTTTGTTTCATCAGAAACAGAGAAAACCGAAGCCAAAAGTTATTTAGTAACTAACATCACGCTATAAATATGCCGTGCAGACACATTTTCAGCTGCATCTTTTATATATGTTCTAGTTGTCTACCAAATAAAATGATTTTTATATAGAAAACAACAGTGTCATAAATTCAGACAAGTACTTGATAGGGATTGATACAATCTTCAAACGCAAAATTAACCATACAGAAATCGGAATGTCATAAAAAAGAATCTCTGAATGCACTCAAAAGAGAAGAGAATAAAGTAAAATAAAAAAGTAGTAGTCTCTGCCTTCTGTAAACCAATTTATTTCCATAGACTGAATTCATGTTGTACCTGATCAAGCATTAATCAAGCATTCCAGAGTGAGCTTTGGCATCTTGAACAAACTTGCAATTTGGAGGCGCTCATGAGAGAAGATTACCACAACTGGCTGTGGAACGATTTTAAAACCTCCACTGCATTTAAGAAGTTCAAGGATCAGAGGGGGGTGAAAAAAAAAAAGAAGAAAACAGAAAGCTTAGAAGAGAGAATTACTTAAAAACTTAGAAATAAAAATAAACATGTACGTGAACTCGGTTGAGTTCGAGACCTGGGAGTTAAATGACAAATTAAAATTCAGATGAATGAGTGCAAGGTAAATGAATTCATATGGATTGAAAAAATAAAAAATAAAAATAAAAAATAAAAAAACTAACTCAACTAGAGAGAGTTTTTCTACAGTCATATCATTCACTGTGCACATGAATTTCCATATTCATGTATTTTCAAACCATTTTAAATCTTAACATTCAACTTATATAGAAGATATTACACTACCAATGGTGTACAAAAAACCATGCCTTTGCAAGTGAATGATTGAAGTCGAGGGCTTTACCATATACTGTGCGTGAGTGAACTTAACATAAGGTTGAAGGACATCCTTTGTTTGGGGATGTTTCCACTCCACCGTATCCCACCAGTCTTCCTCCACCCAGATACTTGGAAGAGAAGGATGTGGTTCTTCCCGAAGCAGGGTGATCCTCATCAGTCTCGGACAACCTCGTATTTGAATGTGTTCCAAAGAATCAGAAACTTTTATGCTAGAGTTGCAAAAGCTCTTCAATTCTGGAAGATCAATTAAATCAAGATATTTTAATCCAGGGAGCATGGTCATGACGGCAGTTGTTGATTCCCTGTTTTCGTCTTCATCAGATGTTTCTCCTATTATTTCCACCAATTGCCTACAATCATTAACTTCACAGCTTTCGAGGCTTTGGAGGTTAGACAACAGTGTGGGTGTGAACAACCTCTTCAACCCATGACTGCCTCTTATTTCCAATATCCTAAGAGAGGAAAAGGTGTTAATTGGAAGCATTGATGATGCCGCTGCTGCTGATGGGCTCCTTTCTCTCTCGACTACATCAGTTAGCATTGGCAAGTCTTCAAGTCTAAGCATCTCAAGGCTTTGGAAAAGAGGAACATTGCCACAACAAGAGCAAATCACGTGTCTCAAGCTATGACAACTAATGACGTAGCAATCCCTCAAATCAGTTGGCTGCTTCACTGTTGCAATATGACTTAAACTTGTAATACCATGGCATTCGTAAAGTTTCAGGCACTCAGAGCCTCTGGACAAGACCAACGTATCTCCTGAACCTGAGTTATCTGCGGGTTTCGTCAGGATTACATATCTACGTTTATATGCGGGTTCAGTCCAATAAACATCATAACAATTTCCCACAACAATGCCGTACTCCTCTGGTTCCCACTCTTGCCATAATCTGATACAGGAGTTAAATTCACTGATGTCTTCAAATGTTCCGTAGAAAGTTTTCAACTTTTCCAAGCTCCCTATTTCCTTTCCTCTCAAATTTACTCCATCAAATGACTTAAAGTATTCTATTTGAGAAAGTTTTGACAAGATCCCATCAGGAATCGTCAATAGATCACAACAGTATTCAAAACTCAGATATCTCAAGTTAATTAGTTTCTCCAAGCCTTTGGGGACCTCTTTGATTGCTGTCCCCTGCAAGACCAACCTCCTTAGAGCCGTGAGATTTTCTAGAGATGGCACCAATCTCAGTTGCTTACAATTTCGAAGCAGCAAGGCAGTGAGACTTTCCAAGTTAGATATCGAACTCGGAAGACTTTTTATGCTGGTGTCTGATAGATCAAGAACGGTAAGTGATTTCATATGCATGAAAAACAATGTGGGAATGACTCTTAAGGAATGATTGCCACATAGCAGCAGTGTTAAGAGTGTAGGACATTTGGGTGGTGATGAACAAAAAGGGATACTCTTAATATTGTTTTTCATTAAAGAGACCCTCACAAGATCCTCAGACCACATTTCTTCATTTGGTATATCTTCCAGTTTCATTCCAGCTTGTACTAAAAATCGGGGAGGACCAACACGTGTAACTCTGATGGCCATATCCCTTACCAAGTCATGCATCTTCACACGCTCATACAGCCGGTGAGGTTCCAACAAGCAAATATTTTCAAGTCTATTTAATATCACGTGGCCCTCGTCAAACTGTGATTTTCTGCTCTTCATTCCTTCAACTAATTTCTCATCGATAAAATGCTCTATCAACTTATCTCTGCTAATCCATTTATCTTCAGGATACAACGAGCAATACAAAAAACATTCTTGCACCTTGGGAGACCCATTCAACTTACAATAACTGTATTCCAAAACATGAAATACCCGATGCATATCGTCATGTTTTACATCTCCTATCTCTTCCAATGCATGTCTCCACTCGCGTATGTCTTCTACTCCTTTCATGCTTCCCGCCATCACGATAATCCCTAGCGGCAAACCATCACATTTTTCAACTAAAGACTTTGCAATTCCTTCGATCTGACCAGAGAGTAAAGTCTGATTGCCAAGTGTTTTCACGAATAACGCCCAAGCTTCTACATTAGAAAGAGGCTGCACTTTTATTTTCTTCTCGCAATCGATCATTCGACACACTTCTAACGATCGTGTTGTCAAAATCAACTTGCGTCCATTCTCTCCAACACAGATTCCCACCTTTTCGAGAGAAATATTCTCCCACACATCATCTAAAATCAGTATGAAGTTTTTCTTTCTCTGAAAAGCCCATGCCAGTTGTGCCGCTCGTTTCCTTTCATCGTCCGCTTTTGAGATATCCAAGCCTATTGCTTTGGCAATGTCATGCTGCAATTTCTGAATGCTGAAATTCTGTGACACAGTAACCCAACAAACTGAAATGTGACGTTTCAGAAGTTCATTGTGAATATGGGTAAGAAGAGTTGTTTTACCAACTCCGCCCATCCCATATATGCCAATGACTGAGTCCTCATCACCCATCAAGCAATCCAGAATCTCACTCTTGTTTGTCTGAAACGTTTCACCTATTAATATGTTGGTTGGAAATGGAACTCCTTCCCTTTCATGTGATTCGAGTGTGAGCCCCCTGGGAAATTTACTCTGTTCAGCAAGTTCTTCCACATCTGTTGTAAGTTTATCCACACTTCTATGCAATTCCTGATTTCGCCATCTTGATCTACTCTCCTGAACTTCTTGCTCCTTTAGTTGAACTTCAGTCTTTATTCTCTCAACCTCTGCCAACCAGTGCTGAACTTCTTTCCTCGGTTTCTTTGTCGAAAAGCTGTATTCTACCTGCTTCAATTCTTCTTTAACATCATCTTGTTTGCTTTCCAAACCTTGAAGCTTTCTTTTAAGTGTAGCCATCTTCCCATCAAGCTGATCACTCGATCCAGTAAAGGTGCTCACTATGCGTTCCATACCTGCAACAAAACGAAAATTGAAGCTTAGTACCTAAGATTTATTAATATTCAGAAGTTAAGGTTTCAAAATGACAGGATCTTAATCATTTCTAACACCTGAAGTACTTCGGTCAGGAGTTCTTTTAATTAATACATTAAGGAAAATAATGGAAAGAAATCCGATCACTTCATTGAAGATGAGAACTTTGCTGCCAATTGTACGTTAACCTAGAGTTTGTATTGATCTTGTGAGGCAGTCCGAGAAAATTACCTTAATTACCTTAGGATTTGAGCCTTATCTAAAAAGATCGATGGTAAGTTAAGAACCACAAACGAATTAAAGTCTCTTCTGTAAAAAAAAAATGGAAAGAAGATGAGGTAAACGATGAATTAAACTGAAATGATAGAACATGATTCTAAAAGTTAAAATTAAAACCAATCAAATTGTAGTGGAGAAAAAGGGCAGTAATAACTAGTTTTCTGAGCTAAAAATCAGAAAGAAAATATTGTATATTCCTTCTCTGAATACAGAAATTACATAAGATAATTTACTTCATTTATTTGTTATCAAAAAATCAACTTGCCTGCGTTAAAATGTTAATGTTTTTTTGTGAAGATGTTAAGGAAATTATGCAACTATCAAACAATATTTGCTTTTAGGCTCATCTAGTAACTTTTCTGAAAGTCAAAATACTCCTTCAGTAAAATATGACTAGATTCATGCCTTAGTTATATATATATATATATATATATATATATATATGAATCAACTATGCAAGGTACATAATAACTCTGCAACCAAAATTGAAAAGATAATAGGTGTGAGAAGCTAAACAAATGTCATATACCTGCCTTGAGAAAAGCCAACAAAACCGAAACCAGTAAAGCAGAAGATGGCGGGCCAAAAGAAAATCTGAGTAAATATGTCAAGCAAAACTATGATTAAAGTAAGACCCTAATGAGGACACAAGAAATCGAGAAACAGACATGGACTGAAGCTGGAATGGTTTAAAAAGGAAAAAACTAATCCGAAGAAAGAAATTATAAAAGCGTACCTCTCTTAATTTGATGAATAAGGAAGGATCTTTATCGTACTGTTATCACCAGGAAAGTAGTAGAATCAAATAATTACCACCAAGAAAGAGTAAACAAAAGGCATAACAACAAAAGGGTGCAAAGGTTAATCTCTTGTTGCAGAAAATGAGTGTGTCATTGAGAAAAAAGGTTTAAGGAAGCAGCTCGGATATTGCACTAAGCTTTTTCTGACCTTCGTGGTAGTTACCTAAAACACTAAAAAGTCTTGGTCGTCTTTTTTTATTGTTTAACTAGCTATAGACACATGCCGTCCTTAATCAATTTGTCAGATAAAAAATTTAATTTGGAGGTAGTATGAAAAAATAGCAGTTGAGATAGCATTACGGAGAAAAATATAACTTTATTTTAAGAATAATTTTATGCTAGAAGATAAAATTATATTAAAAAAATATAGAAAAGTTAGCAATTACATAAAAAATTAATTAAGTGGTATTATGAAAAAATAATAGTTAAGAATATCATTAAAAAAAAGTTTGAATAAGGATACATTTAATATAAATTATTTTAGTAGGGTAACGAAGAATAAAAAATAAAATTAGAAATAACAAACAAAAAAAAAAAACCAAAGAAAAGAAATTAGAGTTACTTCTATACGTAATTAGTAATGACCCTATTGTTACTAAGTTTTGACCCTCGATTGATTGAAAAATTCCATCGACTGTCAGGATTTTATCAAAAAGAGCATTACATGTGCTCGATTTCAGTGTATCAAGATATACACCCATTATCATGCCTCAAACATACATCTTTCTCTTTGAATATTTTTAGATTTTACTAATGGATCAGTTCTTATTGAAGGGTTTTGTCTCATGTAATACGGGGTTTTTTATATATTATATTTTTTTCTCTCCTCAACGAGTTTAATAAAATTTTCACATTAAAAAATTTAACAAATATTGAAAAAAGTAAACAAAAAAAAGATTGTCATGTCAGATGTAAGTAAATAACAATATTATCTTAAAGGGGTAAAAATAAATGTTTTAAAAAATATGAAGGAGAGCCAAATTTAAAAAGAAAAAAGAGTGAGTGACACATAACAAAAGATGGAGTCACGTTGCTGTTGTTGTTGTTTTTTTTTTTTTTTAACACAAAAACGATGGGAAAAAAAAGTATTTGAGAGAGTCATAAAACAAAAATTAAGTATGCATATATTTGAGAGAAGAAATTTTTAGATAGGGAATTTCTTGAATAAGATAAAGAAAAAGAAAAAATTAAGGCAAAAAAAAAAAAAAAAGGAAGAAGAAGAAGGAAAGGAAAAAGGGAAAAGAAAAGAAATATAAGTAAAAATTTACTCTTTTATATATGTTAAAATAAGAGTAGATAAGATTAAGAATATTTTAGGTGTGCTTTTCAATTTATATTCAGATTTTTTTTTTTTTTTTTTTGGTTTTTTTTACAAGACCAGCTTCCTCGAACTTTGAAATTGTTGCAAAAATTTCAAAGAAAATTGTGGGATAATGTAAAAGAGATCTACAGTACCTTTGGGAAGATTAACAGTTGAGAAAAGAAAATTGATTACTTTGAAAAAAAAAATTTTGATTACCTTTATAAAAATAAAAATAAAAAAAATTGATTAGAACAAAGTAAGATATAAGAGTGTTAGTTCCTAAGAAGGTTAAAGAATAATTAATTACTATGAAAGAAATGAGGAGGTGGCACAATGTCTTGGTGTTCATACTTGGGAATCTTTGGTGATCACAAGACTTCCAAAAGTAAAATATTTGCAACCTTGTCTCCTTTTCCAAGTCAATGGAAGACTTAAAAGAGCTAAGAGTGGGGCCTAAAGTTAATTTCCCACCAGAAGCCTAGAAGAGTTCGGGAAGTTTAGCATGGGTTTGGGATGTCTGTTTAAGTTAAAAAATTTAAGTTGTAATTGGATTATGTGTTTGACTGATTAGAGTTAAAAAGTGTAAAAATTTTATAAAAAATTTTATAAAAAAAATATTAATATAGATTTTGTTTTATTCGTCTCAAAATTCAATGTAATTAAAATAAAAATCAACTTACTTGGACTTATATATATGTAAAGTTATGGACTTTTGAAGTTTAAATTTTTAAGTTATAATTAAAATTGTAAATAGTGAAACTAAGTTGATTTTTTAAAAGAGGACAAAAACTGAGATGAGTTTTTTTTCAATTTGTGAATAAAACATAGGCAATTTTGTTGGTGAATAAAACATAGGCAATTTTGTTGGGTAAAAGTGTTTCTCTCTCTCTCTCTCTCTCTCTCTCTTGTAAATTAGTTCGTAGCTTTCTTTGCATGTACATGAAAGATTAGAGAAAAGAGTTCTACATTTCTCAAACATACAAAACCTGTGTCCTAAGTTATTCCATGTACCTCAAATATTATTTCTGAATTATAGGGAATTTGACTGATTTATACGTTTTTTAACTGCCGTCTTGAAGAAGAAAAAAAAAAAAAAAAAAAAACTAGTGAATTAGAGTGTCAACAGTGATGAATCAATGGCTACGCTTTGGTTAGGCGCTTTAGGATTAAAAATTTCTGCATTTCACAAACATGCACTCTAAAACATAATATTGCACTCCAGAATGTACAAATAAGCTTTCAGCAATTGTAACTTAGTGGGTTCAATTATGAGTTCATTATGATATTCTTCTAAAGCCTTGTGATTGATCTTTGTGTGTACTGCTTTGTGTAAATACCCAAAAAAAAAAAAAGGTACAAAAAACAGCTTTAAACAAATTGGTAATACTATAATGGCTTGTTTATTTTTCAGGAATAGAGAATCGGAATGGGGAATGAGAATCAAACTCATGTTTACTAACTTATTTTTATCCTGGAATGGGAGTGAAATTGTGTGGGGCCCACACTAATTTGGGATTGAATAAGTGGATTGGCAATCCCAAGCCCCCGCACCGGATTAGCAGTCACACTCCTGATATTAAAGTTAAATTACTACTTTGTCCCCAATTTTTCTTTCTTATATGATGATTAAAAAGGAAAAGTAAAAAAATTAAAAGAATCTTAATTTTTTTCACGCTATTCACTTTTCCTTTTACTGTTTTTTAAAATTTTTTAATGTTGCTTTTTAAATTTTTTAATGCTCTATTAAAATTAAAAAAAGTGAGTGATAGTAAATCAACTATAAACAAACTTTTAATTTTAGAAATTTATTTCAACATAATGTTTTTTTTTAAGCAAATTTATATTTCAAAAAAAGTTAAATATTTACTAGAACAAACTATTTATCTCAAATCTTGACTTTTTTATTTAAAAAATAATCTTCGTAATATAATAACTATTAGAACATAAATAACTTATCTCAACATTATGTTTTTAAAAAATATACATATATTTCAAGAAAATAGTTCTATAATTAGTAGAACAATATAATTTATCTCAATTTTTTTACTTTTTTTAAAGCACAAAAAATAATCATTTTACTATTAAACTAATTAGTATATAATCTACTTGTTTAAATTGAAAACACAAAATTAACTGAAATGGTATATAAGTAAATTTATAATAACTGACTCTAATTCCTGTTTTAAGTAACGCATGAATGAGATTTGACAGTGATTCCGACTCCGATTCCTGAAACCCAAGTAAATAGCATATTCTGACTCTGAATCCAGCCCACTCCGAATCCTACCCATTTCGATTCATACCCACTCCGATTACACGTAAGTAAACATGCCATAAGAGTTTAACGTTATGAAAAATCGGCTTTTCTTCAGTGATCAGGTTGTAGTTTTATCTTGCTCAGTGCATTCTCATTCTCTTTAATTTGCTTCATCAAAAATAGAGAAACCAAAGCCACACGGAAACAGAGCCAAAGTTATAAGAAGCGAGTAGTAACACATTTTGATATGTGTCTGTTATACATGTTCTAGTTGTCTAACTAAAAAAAAAAGAGTTCTACTTCTACATAGGAAAACCAATACGTCATAAAATTAGACAACTACTAGATAGAGAACATTACGATCTTCAAGCACAAAATTTACTTGAATTGAATACACTCTAAAGAGAAGCTGAAGTAGAATGAGAAAAGCAGTAGTGGACTCTGCCTTTAAGTTGTAAATCAAATCCTTTCAATAGATTGAATGTCGTTTCACACCTGATCAAGCATAAAACAACTATTCCAGATCGTGAGCTTTGGATTGCATGGGAAGAAAGCTGTAATAAAGAGGCAGTCATGGGGGCAGTTAGTAATATTTTTTTTTTTTTTTCCCCTTTTCATCTTTTAGGGGAAATGACATAAAATTAAGTGGGTATTGGGATAACATCTCCTGATGGTATTTTGTTATTTATATTTCAAATTTTCAACTCTACATCAAACATTCTCTCTTTTTCATTTTTAAAAAGCTCAAACTTTAAAAATCCATAAATTTCTTATTTTAAATCAAAATGAGATGATTTTTATGTCAAATTACTCGTAACGATAAGACAAACAAAACAATATCCATTTGTATATTTTTTTCCGAACAATTTTAAATTTTCATACTACTTTTTATATCA
Organism: Ficus carica; assembly: GCA_009761775.1. NCBI lineage: Eukaryota > Viridiplantae > Streptophyta > Magnoliopsida > Rosales > Moraceae > Ficus > Ficus carica. The sequence goes on along the minus strand of VYVB01000485.1, from coordinate 47,269 downwards.
CAAAACTTTTTTAAAGCTCCTCGCCCCTCTCTAAACATATATTTTCAATTCAACCTCCAAAACACCATCTCTAGATGTTACCTCAAGCGGGTCATAAGTACGATAAGGAAAAGTATAATTATTTTGTGTCACTTACTAGATGATGACTAATTTGAATAATTGACTGGGTAAGATAGAAATTTCAGCAAGACCGTAATTGTAATTTAAAAAATAAATAATGTCAATATATAAAAATTGAAGGGTAAAGTTTTTGGGGAATATATATGTTGATGCCAGAAATGGTTCTGCATTTCTGGCAGCAACACCCAATGTGAACGGGTATTCCGGTCAATACTGGCCAGTCGCTCCGCCATCGATCACCTGCAAAAGGGAAGCACCTCAGAATGATGGGGACACTGGTGTGGTGTATGCCGTGGGCACTCCGATGCTTAAGTCAGCAAGGATACTGGTCAGCAAGGATACTGGTTTTCAAGGGGAGAGACAGAGTTTTGGCAAGGCAAAAAATGACTATACCTGGGATTGAGGGTTCTTCCTCTATTTATAGGCGTTCTTCGCGGGCCTGGGTGCTCGGGGCGACCTGGCCTGGTCGGCCGCCTAGGGTACCCGGTGGATATGTAGGCCTGCAGGGGCTACTGGCCCAATGGATGGGTGCCACGTGGCCCTAGGCTTTATGCAGTGAGCAGCAGGACGTCATGGGCGTCACCGGCAAAGGGGCAACAGTGCTTGTCAGAGTGGTTGGCCGCAGGTGATTTGACGCGTGATGGGAGCTGGTGGGGCGACGTCTGCAACCGGTGAGGTGTACAGTCGATGTCAGATCATGGACGGCCACCTGGGGCTTGACCTGGAGACCGGATTTGGCATAATGCTAGCCGATCACTCCCGAGTAACCCGAGTAGTGGCCACCCAGGCACCTGATTTCGACAGTTATCGTCTCGACAAAATGAGTGTTCCCAGCACGGCGGCGATCCGAGCCGAGAAGGATGTCCAGTAGTCGGAGATGATCGGGTCATCAACATAAGCCCCCCAGCATCTCTGGGCTGGTCGAGACCAGGGATGCATGCCACGGTTCGCAGTCAGGCTCGGCGAGTCCTCGTCTCTGGAACAGGCAAGTGGTCGACTACACGGGTACTCGGAAGTTCTCAGAGGGGTTGTCGTAGAATTCACCACGTGTTGTATGCCACGCGTCGGGTACTCCACATGGCATCACGCGGCTGGCGGGAAGGCGAACCGGCAACTGAAAATTCAAAATTCAAATAGGACAGCTGGCGGGAAGACGAATCGGAGCTTCGGAATGCACGCGGCGCGCCATGGTTGGCGGGGAGGCGAACAGGCGCCTGGAAATTCGAAATTCGAATAGGACAGCTGACGAGAAGACGAACCGGAGCTTCGGAATGCACGCGGCGCGTCGTGGTTGGCGGGGAGGCAAACAGGCGCCTGGAAATTCAAAATTCGAATTAAGGCGGGAAGTCGAACCGGCGCCTAGAGATTCGCGCTCGACCGTCTGTGCTCCTATAAATAGCGGGGAGAGGTGACTTGTTCACCATTGCTTGCAAAGAAGACTACTTCGCCGAGAACTGCCGAGGATCAAGAGCCGTCAACGCATTTCCGAAAGCTACCGAGTACGCCGAGAAGGTAAAGAATTTTTCCTTAACTTCGAAATGAGTGACGTGACAGATTCCGAGAACGAAGCCTTGTCAAGGAGTGTGGACGTCACCAGGGATTCAGACTTGGGGTCGAGCTCGAGTACGTCGTCGTCGTCGTCATCAGGCACGCCAGTCACTCCGACCAGCCGTCGTTGCGACGGGGCAACCCGTCTAGAAGAAATTTTGCAAATGGGCGCGGGCACCCGTCCCGACAGCCTGTTCATCTGTGAACTGCGTGGAGCTGCCCCCGAACCACCGGTTCAAGCGAACCCAACCGATACCGCATCCGAGAGGTCGGCCGGTCAGACGAGCACGTCAGGCCGTGAAGGGACAGAGAGCTCGGACAGCCCGGATCCCGCTGGTGAGCCGTTAGATGACCGAGGTTGGCCGGAAGGCCGGGCCATGCACATCAATAACCAGCGGGTATATCGCCGATTGGACCAGGAAATGGCGGAGCTCGCGGGGGGCTTCCCTGTCTACTCGGTAGACTTCTACACGTTTGCCGTGACCCCGGGATACCTCGCCGCCCTCAGGAGGGATTTCCAGATCCCCGCCGAGGTGGACCTATCCGGGCAAGAACGATCTGCCATCACGACCACCTCCAGGCTACATCTCCCTTTCCACCGAGTATTTTCGGGCCGACCTCCGTCTGCCTCTACACCCGTTCCTTAGGCGAGCGCTCACGCGGTTGAATGTGGCCCCAGCTCAGCTGAACGCGAACGCCTATCGCATTCTAGTCGGATGCTTCATCCTCTGGGCCAAGAACTTCGCTACCGAGCTGCCTTTCCGGGCGTTCCAGAACTTGTACTGGATGAAGTCAGCCCCCTCGTCGGCGGGCTCCTGCTACTTCCAGGGGTTCAAGGGGACGTTTGTCGCCAAGTGTCCGGATTCCGACAAACAGTTCAAGCACATGTGGTTCTATGCGGGTGGCAGGTGGTTGCATGGGCACCTTGCTCGGAATGAGCTTCCTCGGAGCGAGAGGGTCCCCGTGACATTCCGGAACGGCTACGTGTGGACTAGGGCGCCGCTTATACCGGGGACAACTCGGGGCATGGTGACGGAGCTTCAGAATCTGGCCAAGCACAAGCGAGACCAGAGGACGTTGCTGGGCCAGTCCAGCCTATCCGAGCACGGTTGGCTTGGCTTTGCGTCGACATCCCAGATGCCGAGCAACCGGAGGCCAGAGCCTGTCACCGTGGCCCGGATGCCGGAACCGACCGTCCACTACCGGTCCCAGTCCACTGCTGCACAGGCGGAGGTCGCCCCCGACCAGCCCGGTGACACATCTCCCGGGTCCTGGGGTCCGCGTATCGCCGACGAGGATCTCGACCTGGTGATCTGGAGGCTCAGTCCTGTTCGGGGTCAACGCCCTGCTCGGGGGCTGCGGATCGAAGGTCGGCAACAAAGCCTTGCCGAGCACTCGCAGCAACCGTTAACCGAATATTGTTTATTTATTATTATTTGTTTTTGACTCCTCTCTTTTTGTTCGCAGAGCCGATGGCTGACAGGCGAGGGACTAAGAGGCCAATCGATGAGGACAGGAGGGAGAGGTTGGCGAAGATGGCCAACCTGGGCAAAGGCAAGGGCAAGGTTGGGACCTCCGCCCCGCCTAGCCAGAACGTGGCGCCCTCGGCAACTCGGTCGGCGCTAGTCCCATCTGTCCCTGCTTCCGTAGCGGCCTCAACTCTAACTCCGGCTTCCCAGACCAGCCGACCACCGGGCTTCTCTCGGGATGAACGACAACCAGCTCGTCCTGATGCCCGCACGAGCCGTATGAGAGAAGACCGACCTTCCCAGCCGCCTGCTGCCCGGAGTGCTTGGGGAGAGTCACGACTCGACCCGACGTCTCTCCCCCCCAGCCAAGCGCAAGGCCAATCGTCTTCGGCCTATCGGGCCCTGGTCGCGAAGTTTGAGGAGTGGCTTAGCGTTGAACTCGTGGAGTCCTCCAAGCGCTCGGACCCTGTTCAGGCCGCTAACGATGGCGTCAATAAGCAGATCGAGGCCTTGTGCATCATGCTGTCTGGGTACGCCGCGGCCAAGGGTTACGCCAACCATATGGCGGACGAGGTGAAGGCGGCGAACACTGACGCAAGGCATGCGAGGCGAGCCGAGAAGGAGGCCAGGGCGGCGGAGGAGCCCAGGAAAGTGGCCGAGGATAGGGCTAAGGTCGCCGAGGAACGGGCGAGAGAGGCTGAAGGGAGGCAGCGGTTTGCGAAGGAGTTGGTCCAGAAGGCCGATCAGGCTGTCGAGGAAGCGGAGATATCCAAGGCCGAGCTGGAGGAGGCTCTACGCAAGGCTAAACAAGAGCTCGCCTCTGCTTGCGTCAAGCACAAGAGATATGTTCGAGCAGCCCTTCCCGCTGCCCTCGAAGAGGCCCGGGCACAGGCCGTGGTTGATTTCCTCGGGTCAGAGGACTACAATGAGCGCGTTGCCCAAATGTACCGTGAGGGTATGCGGGACATGAAAGCTGGGTTCACGGCGGCCAACCCGTCGCTGGTCGGGGTGGACTGGTCTTTCGTGCCAGCCGAGTCCGAGGAGACAGTGGCCGAGGATCCGCTGGAGGAGGGGGAAGTCACTGGTACTGCTCGGGATCTTGAGGACGTCATCGTTCTAGACGACCAGGTCGCCGAAACAGAGCCATCACTCCTGCCGAGCCACTCCCTGTTGAGCCTGCCCAGGCAACCGCGACCGCCGAGCCCGAGCCCGGTCAGTTGGCCATGGTCGTGGCAGCTGACCAAGAGCAGCCCGAGCCACCAGCCGCCTAGCCTGACTATCCTAGCGTTTTTGCTTTTGGAGTATTTTGTGTATTTGTTGTTTTTTTTTTTTTTTTGGTTCGGGGGTGCCCAATTTGTACCCCTCTCAAACTTTTTTTGTTAATGAAATATTCATTTTGTTGCAGTTGCAGCGTTGTTTATATATTGTAACGTACTTCCCCACTGGTTGGTTTGGGTGTTTTTCATCCAACTCCAACCTTGCTCGGTTACAAACATGGGATCCCGGGTTCGGACCACAGGTTGGGATGCCTGCAAGGGCAGGTGGGTCCTGGTCGGGCACGTCTAATTCTGATCGGGGCCCGGTCATAAGACCGAACTTTGTGGTCCGAGAACCACAGAGGTTGCGGTGCCTGCAAGGGCAGGTGGGTCCTGGTCGGGCACGTCCAATTCTGGCCGGTGCCCGGTCATAAGACCAAACTCTGTGGTCCGAGAACCACAGAGGTTGGGGTGCCTGCAAGGGCAAGTGGATCCTGATCGGGCACGTCCAATTCTGGTCGGTGCCCGGTCATAAGATCTAACTGTGGTAGATTTTACAACTAAGGGCAAACAATAATCAACACATACTGAATCCCGAGAAAACGTCATTGTATATATCGGCCCGACTCTTACATTGTGTAACCAATATAAAAAATTATTGATAGAAACGCTTCAGGTGGTCGGCGTTCCACGGAAGCCCTAAGTTTCTACCGTCTTGGTCGGATAGTCGATAGGTTCCGGGTCTGACAACGCCGGTGATTGTGTAGGGCCCGTCCCACTTAGGGCCAAAAGAGCCGAGCCCAGGCTCTTGGACAAGTACTATTTTCATTACCAGATCCCCTACTCAGAAGACTCTTGGTCGGAACTTCTTGTTGTAATATCTGGCCACAACTTGGTTGCGAGCAGCCGTTCGGATCAGGGCTTGCTCTCATTTTTCTTCGACCAGGTCCAGCTCGGGCGGAATCCGACCAGCATTATCTTCTTCAACGTAGTTCTCAACCCGGAAACTCGAAAATCCGACCTCGACCGGGACAACAGCTTCTTCGCCGAAAGCCATGGCGAAAGGTGTTTCCCCGGTCGCGGTACGTTTAGTAGTCCGATATGCCCAGAGTACTCAGGGGAGTTCGTCTATCCATGCCCCTTTGTGTCTTTCAAGGTTCTTTTTGAGATTTTCCTTGATCGTTTTGTTGACGGCCTCCACTTGTCCGTTACTTTGAGGATGCCCGGGGGAGGAGAAGAGGAGGAGAAGACTTTCCTGATTCCAAACTGCTCACATAGCGCGAGGAACTTGTCCCCGAACTGCTTCCCATTGTCCGTGACTACAGTGTGGGGGGAGGCCGAACCGACAGATGATGCTCTTCCACAGAAAGCCTGTGCACTTCGCCTCGGTTTGTTGAGCCAGGGGCTCCACTTCGATCCACTTGGTGAGGTAGTCTATCGCCACTAGGCAATAACGAAGCTGTGACCGGGCCATCGGGAGTGGTCCGATCAAATCGATGGCCCACTTCGCGAATGGCCATGCAGATACTACCGAAGTGAGCCTCTCGGGGTGAGACTTGATAGCCTTGGCGAACTGTTGGCATTTCATACACTTTCGGGCAAACTCCATAGCGTCTCTGCGCATGGTCGGCCAGTAATACCCCTGTCGGACACACTTAAATGACAGGGCCTACCCCCCCGAGTGATTCCCACATACTCCGTTGTGGATCTCTCTCATGATGTACTCGGCCTCGGTCGGCCCAACACACTGTTGGTATGGGGTAGAGTATCCCCGGCGGTACAGTTTTTGATCGATAAGTGTGAACCTCGCCGAGGTGTTCCTAACCCTCCGGGCTTCTTCCCTGTTCTCGGGTAGCTGGGACTCGACGAGGTAGCGGACGATCGGGTCCATCCAAGTCGCAACGTTCTTGGAACAGAGGACCTCCTCCCGCTCGATGCTCGGTTGGTCTAGCCGTTCAATGGGAAACGAGACAAGACCATCTAAGTCATTCCCCGAGGCGAGCCGAGCGAGAGTATATGCCTCAATGTTCTTTGAACGAGGTATCCGGGTGACAAACTGGCTCTTGAATTGACCGAGAAGGGTTTTCACCTTCTCTAAGTACCTAGCCATTCTCTCCTCCTTTGCCTGGAACTCCCCGGTTACCTGATTGACAATGAGCATCGAGTCGCTGAATACCTCGATGTATTGCACGCCGAGTTCCCGGGCTAAGCTGAGCCCTGCGATAACAGCTTCGTACTCCGCTTCGTTGTTTGATGGCTTGAAGTTGAAACGTAGTGTTTCGCTAGTCTTATACTGGTCGGGGCTTATAAGGACAAGACCTGCCCCGGAACCACCCGAGTTGGAGGATCCGTCGAAAAACAGCTTCCACCTCTGGCCACTCAGGCCGCTAGTTGCCGGGTCGTTTCCCCTGGGTGCATCGACCGACTTCTCTGGGAACTCCGGAGTCGGTTCAGATGTGCCCGTGAATTCGGCCACAAAGTCGGCCAACGCTTGCGCCTTGATCGCGGTGGGCGGGATGTACTCGATGTCGATCTCTCCGAGCTCGACAGCCCACTTAGCGATTCGTCCCGACAATTCGGGATTCTGGAGGACTTGGCGGAGTGGGTAGCTGGTCAGGACACGGATCGGGTGACCCTGGAAGTAGGGTCTCAGCTTGCGTGCCGACGAGACCAGTGCCAGTGCCAACTTTTCTAGAGGGGTGTACCTCCCTTCTACTCCCTGGAATGCCTTACCGCTGTAGTAGACGGGGAACTGCACCCTGCCGTCTTCTCGGATCAAGAAGAAGCTGACGGCTTTCTCGGAAACGGCAAGGTAGACGTACAGTATTTCCTCGGGAAGTGGTTTCGACAGCAACGGCGGGCTTGCTAGGTACTTCTTAAGGCTTTCGAAGGCTTCCCCACACTTGTTATCCCAGTTGATCTTGCCTTAGCCTTTGAGCGCCTGGAAGAAGGGGAAGCACTTGTTGGTCGACCGAGACACGAACCGGGACAGGACAGCAATCATCCCGGTTAGCCTTTGTACCTCTTTGGTTGTTCGCGGTGGCTGCAGGTCCGCAACTGCCTGGGCCTTGGCGGGGTTGATCTCAATCCCCCGGTGGTTCACTATAAACCCCAGGAACTTCCCCGATTCCACTCTGAAGGCACACTTGGCTGGGTTTAGCTTCATCTTGTACTGCCGTAGGGTCTCGAAGCAGTCTCCGAGGTCCTTGATGTGGTCGGCAGCGATCCGGCTCTTCACCAACATGTCATCTACGTACACCTCCATAGACCTTCCGATGAGCGGGGCGAACATTTTGTTCATCAGCCGCTGGTAGGTCGCCCCGGCGTTCTTCAGGCCAAACGGCATGACCTGGTAGCAGTACAGACCCTGGTCGGTGGTGAAGGCCGTCTTGGCCTGGTCGGATCTGCTGAGGGGTATCGGGTTGTACCCCGAGTACGCGTCCATGAAGCTGAGCAACTCATGCCCGGCTGTCGCGTCTACGAGTTGGTCGGTCCGGGGAAGTGGGAAGCAGTCTTTCGGGCACGCTTTGTTGAGGTCCGTGTAGTCTATGCAGACTCGTTACTTTCCGGTGGTCTTTTTGACCAGGACTACGTTTGCCAGCCACTCCGGGTAGGTCACTTCCCGGATGAATCCTGCCATGAGCAGCTTCTTCACCTCTTCGTTGATGGCCGCATACCTCTCCGGGTTGAAGGCTCTCCTCCTCTGGATCACGGGTTTGTGCTTCGGGTTGACGCTCAGTTGGTGGCACATCACAGCCAGGTCGATTCCGGGCATATCCGCGTATGACCAGGTGGAGACGTCCTTGTGTTCCGTGAGAAATTTTTCGAGGGCTGCTCGGGTTCCCGGGTCGAGCCTTGATCCGAGCATCACCGTCCTCTCCGGATGCTCGGGGTCATGGTTGTAGGGGACCAGGTCCTCGACCGGGTGTGCTCGGATCTCCTCCTCGGGTATCCTGGGGTCCAAGTCACTCAATCGTGCAACTTCTCCGCTCGGGGCTTCGGCTTCGTCCACCGTGACGACAGCTGCCACAGTGATCGGGGCAGGGGCCTTTCGGGACACTTTGTTGACCGCCTCCATATAACATTTTCTCGCACCCTCCTAGTTTCCTTGGAACACGCCGACCCCACCTTCGGTGGGAAATTCATCGCTAGGTGGTAGGTGGAGACCACCGCCTTTATCGCGTTGAGGGTCGACCTTCCCAGGATGACGTTATAGACGGACGGCCGGTCTACAACGATGAATTCCACCATTCGAGTCACCCTCTCCGGGCCATCCCCGATCGTGCCCGAGAAGCTAACAGTACCGGTCGCTCGAACGCACTCTCCAGAGAACCCGCACAGAGGCGTTCGGACGGGTGTGAGCGCGGCACCCTCGATCTTGAGCCTCGAGAACGCGTCCATGAACATGATGTCGGCTGAGCTCCCATTGTCGATCAAGACGCGACGGATGACGTTGCCGGCTACTCGGATCTCCCCGATCAGCGCGTCGTTATGGGTGTGGAGTAGCCGGTCAGCCTCATCGTCCGTGAAGGTGATTGGGGCACTGTCCTGACGACATATTTTGGAGATATGCTCCGCCATGTTGATATACTCCCCGCGAGCGTACGGACGAGCCTCGCGGACATAACTTCTCCGGCTACTTGCTGTGTCCCCGGTAGCCGTTCCACCAAAGATGGTGTGGACAATGTGTTACTGCTCTTGCTCGTCAGTCTGATCGCTCGGCCTCGGGTTCCGTCTGGCGGCCTGTGCGGGTCTGCTCGGCCCTGCTGGGGTAATTATTCTCTCCACGAACTCCCGCAAGTGGCCATCGCGGATCAGCAGCTCTATCTGGTCTCGGAGTTGTATGCAGTCCTTTGTGTCGTGGCCCACGTCCTTGTGGAAGTTACAATAATTGTTTTGGTTTCTCCGTGCACGGCCTGCCCGGAGCGGTGGAGGGTCTCGGAGCAGTCCCCGCCCAGTCACCTGGTTGAGGACATGCTCGATGGTTGTCACCAGTGGGGTGTATTGCTGAAACCTCCCCGCTGGCGTTCTTGGGCTAGGATTGGACCCCGACTTGTCCACGACCACGGCCTTCCCTTTATCTTATCGGCCCTGGTCGGCTTGGTTCTTTTCTGACTTCCTTCCGGGAAGCCGGGGATGTTCTCCGGCTACGAGCCCATGTCCCCTGACGTACTCGTCAGCTTCGGCGTGCCTCCAAGCGATCTCCTTTAGTTGCGCGAAGGTGGGTGGCCTATCATAGGCGAGTGTCCAAACGAGGCGCGCGTCCTTGATGCCTTCTCGGAATGCCTGCATCAAGGTCTCGTCGGTGCAGCTTTCGACCTGCACGACGGCTCTATCGAAGCGCTCAAGATACTTTTTTAGCGCCTCCGTCTCTCCTTGTTTGATGCCGAACAAGTGGGATGCTCCTAGCTTCCTGGTCTTCGAGCTTAGGAACGTGGCTGCGAAGGCGTCGGCCAGCTGCTTGAAACAGCCTATCGATCCGGGGGCTAGCCTCCGGTACCACTGGCGAGCAGCTCCAGTTAAGGTTAAGCAGAACGATTTGCATAGGGCAGCTTCATTGGCGTTCTGGATCAACATGTGGGCTTGGTAATTCTCGATGTGTTCATCCGCATTCGTGGAACCGTCGTAAGAGGCCACGGATGGCATTTTGAACCTGGTCGGGTACGGGGACGCCATGATGAACGGAGTAAGGGGGGGCCACTGCTCCAAGCTGGTCCATCCCGTACTGATGTCCCACGAGCTGGTCAAGCTGCCGCTGGAGCTGGTCCAGTCTATTCTGGTTGTAGTCTTCATCGTTCGCAGGCTTGTCGACAGAACATTCTCGGCCTATGCATCGATGGACTCCAGGCCTCCCCAGGCGATCCAAAACAGAGGTGGTGCTCCCCCTGACGTTTACGGTTTCCCTTATTCGGTCATCCGGGTTACCGCCGGTCATTGCCGGTGTAACACCCGAATTTTTTCGGTTCATATTTTATAGAAATTTCGTGTAAATATTTACCGTAATCGGTATTTCATGAGGAAGTTCGTTTTAGAACTTAATTTTGTAAAACGAGTTCTTAAGATTTATTAAGACTCAAAAACAAATTGCATGAACTCGCAAAAGACCTTTATGAGTGAAAGGAGGTCGTATTTGCACATTTCAAGACAAGTCGACGTTGACCAATAAGTCAGTTAGACCAAAACGGTCGAAAACGTCAAACAAGAATTTTAAGATCGCAGTACAAGTGAAATTACTGCTAAAAACTCATTTCTTGATCAAGATGAGTTTGAATAGAATTAAAATCACCTTAGAAAAATCAAGCATACTAAGTTAGAGTTCAGGGCGAAAGGATTCAGAAAAATAAGAGAAAAATTTTTCCGATCGAGTTTTTCACAGATCGAAATTTTTAAATGCAATGTAATTTTTGATACTGGGTATTTAAGCAACTCAGTATTAAAATTTATTGCAATGTGTTGAAATTACACATTTTTTTAAAAAAGATTGAACCAAACAAGCCTTTAAGCTTAATTACATCACAATTAAGCTAAGTTAGTACATAACCCTCCACCCACTTGGACCAATGAGCATGTGACACCTCATCTATGAGTTGTCAACCACTCCCTCATTCCTCTCCCCCTAATAGCCGGCCACTCAAGCCCCTTTGGGCAATGGCTTGCAAAAATTTGAGGACCAAATAGCAAGATTTGAACCAAATTTACCTTGGGAAAGAAAGCCTAGGATTTCCCCTAGCTAGAGACATTATTCCTAGGGATTTCAAACCCCAAAAATCAGCAGCCCTTAACCCCATTCTCAGCCATACCATTCAGAAATTCCCCTCCAAAAATCCGAAGAAGAGAGAGAGAGAGAGAGCTAGGAAGATCAAGAGAAAAACCAACATTTTTGTGAGTTGGTGCTTAAGGAGATCCACGGATTTTAAGGTAAGATTTTTGGGCATTTTCTTCTCTTTTGCCAAGGTTGGTTGGGGGAGGAAGTTAACAAATTTTTGTGACCATTTTTGAGGTCCAAACCATGCACTTTGGAGGCTAATCTCAACTAGGAACAAGCTAGTGACACCGCCGGATTTTTGAGGTAAAAATCCGAACTTTACCATAGTTTTTGGTTTAAATTTTTGGTTCATTTTCTCAAGGGTTTTACCGTGTATTTCAAGCACAAAAAGTTAGAGAGCTTAAGCTCATAATTTTCGGTTTTAGCCCTAAATAGCTTAGGTTATATTTTTATGCTTGATTTAGGTTTTTGAGGTGATTATTTTGCATGTTTGGTTGGAGTTATGCTCTATGATTTTTGTGTGCTAGAGATGCATGCTAGGGTTTCTATTTAAGGGTTTTAAGTCCCTAATATGTTTATCAAATTTCTAGATGCATGTTCTAGGGTTTGTATGATGATGTGGTTGAGCTTTGTTGTATGTATGTTTCTCTCTCAAAACCGTGGACCAAGGGGTCTCGGCCTTGAGTCGAATCCGAAAACACGGGATTTAAAATTTTATGTGTATGAGGGACGTTAGAGGACGTGCATGTGTTAGTAGGTCCCGCATTGGGCGGTCGAGCTAGAACGACGCATAGGGACGTAAAATTTGGACTAACACCAAAACTGCTCTCGGGTCCAACACCCGGCAGCTCGGAAAAGTGGGATTTACAGGTCCTTAGAGGCCAAATGGGTAAAAACTTAAAACACGAAAGTTGTTCATTAGGGTGTTTCCTAGGGGACAATGTGGTCAGATTTCAAAAAATTAAGGCGTCAATGGCCTTTGTTTTTAAGAAAAACCGAGAACTGGTCAGGGTGACCAAGTTCCAACGATTCACATGTGTTCAAACAAAAACTGGTATCAATTGAGCCAGAATTAGAAAATGTTCAAAACATGAAAGTTTTAGATCTTTTTGTTAGCTACAACTTTCGTGAAGAAAGAGTTTCCAAATTCATTTTAGATTTTAAGTTATGAATTTTCAAACAAAAGCCGTGCAGTGAGCAAAATCTCATGCACGGGATTTTCTAGACCAATGACTAGGAAAAACGTTTTTCTAACTTTCAAACATCATTTTCAAACCCGAAAACCGTTCCAAAGGCGGTTTTCGATCCCCAAATATTTTATAGAAATATTTTCAAGTGTTTTGTAATTTTCAAGACAAGTTTGGGTACTATTCACCAAACTTACTTAAATAAACAAGAAAATGATATTTTAAGCAAGTTCAAGGTTTTCAAGATTAAAATGAATATGATACTGCGTTAGTAGCCGGAAAATTATTCCGAGTTACTAGGGCCTTGCCCAAGCCCAGAGTTAACCTTGCGGATTAAGGTTTAAGTTAATATTATGATTCTCTACATGAACCCTTAATTAATAATTCCGTTGTGGGTTACGCCGTGTGACCCCTTCACATGTGTTAGTAGAGGGACATATAACCGAAAAATATATATGTTGGTTTAATCCGACATTAAACGATCCTAGAATAGAGACCTCACGTGTAAACGTCCATGGGCAGGAAGTGACCTGCGAGCGTGCTCGGGAAAGGAAATTCGATCACGTGAACAACGAAGACAAGGTAAGTACAACGCCGCCTACAGCATAGGCTAGAGTTGTATGTTTACCTAACATGTTTGCTTTACACTGTTTAAGTGTTATTTGATGATTTGCTCGATGGTTGCAATCTGCTTACTGTATGATGAATGTTTCAAATGCTAATGCCATGCTTTAAAAGTATGTTTCAAGTATTGTTATTATGCTTACATGAAAAAGTACGCCTGTCCATGCATTGATAGAACATGAGATTAGGAGACATCATATAAGTATGTTCACTAATCTATCAAGTGGAAAGATGTCAAGAAAGACATACAAACAGAACGTTTGAGAAAAGGCCACAAGAGCCAGTGTCGTGCCCCCTGATGACGATCGGGTCGAAAGCTTGGGTAATCTCCTCAAGCTGCGCGCCGGGTACGTGCACATCAAGTTAACGGGCCCACAAGTAAAATCAACAAGATAAAGTGTGATACAAGAAAGCAAGCATAACTGGACATAAACGGTTCATGCATTTCACAATAGAATGTCATGTTTAAGATGAAGAAATCGATGATATGATGCCATGTTTATGCTTTCATGTTTAAGATGTCATGGAAAAGGTTATGTATGTTTCATGTAATTGGTTCGCGATATAGGAGTTATACTTGCTAAGCTTTCGCTCATTGTTTGAAGTTTATGTTGTAGGTAAACAGCCTGTTTTGAATTAACTGCATGGTGGAGGGTGAAGCCGGTGGCTGTGAAATGATGAACGGGTTGGGGTTCGCAACTCAGAAAGATTTTATTAATATATCTATTTTGAAAAAACAGACAGTTATTTTATTTGCATATGAGTGTATGTAAATATTTTACTAAGTATAATGCTTCCGCTATAAAAAAAAAAAAAAAAAATCCCCACTATTTTCATGATTAAAAATGGGATAAAACAAGTTTAAGTTCAAGTAAGTTAAGTCAAGTGACGGCCTGTGCAAGGCGGGTCGCCACAGCCGGTGGCTCGGCAGCGGCTGAGCGGGTAGCCTGGGAGTGGCGGCTCCTTGACCGCACCCTACTCGGCTTTGCCCACTCCTGCAGCTGCCGTCTCGGGCTCTCGCGGCGCGTCCGATCGCTCCCTCGACCGCCCGTTGGTGAGGGGTTACGCTGTCGGCTGCCCGACCTGGGAGGCCTACTCGGCGTGGACTCGGCCACTTCAGGCGGTTCCTCGGGGAACTGGACAACGTTGGCGTCCCTGCGGGTACCCACCAGTGTCCTTACTAGCTCAGTTAGGTCCCTGACGTTCCCGGCGAGAATCTCGGTCTGAGAGGGCCTTCGTCGTGTCCGGGCTCCTCTTCCATGCTGGGTCCTCTGAGTCCCCCGCGAGCCTGTAGGAGCTGGGTCGTCGACGTCATGGAAATCCTGATTATCCTGCTCTGCCATGGCCTGTGGTCGGGCTCTCGAGGAGCCTCCGCGGTAAGGGGTTGAGGTTGCTGGAAAGGCGCGTCGCCCTCCTTCTAGTGCCAAAATGTTGATGCCAGAAATGGTTCTGGCAGCAACACCCAATGTGAACGGGTATTCCGATCAATACTGGCCAGTCGCTCCGTCGTCGATCACCTGCAAAAGGAAAGCACCACGGAATGATGGGGACACCGGTGTAGTGTCTGTCGTGGGCACTCCGATGCTTAAGTCAGCAAGGATACTGGTATGCAAGGGGAGAGGCAAAGTTTTGGCAAGACAAAAAATGACCATACATGGGATTGAGGGTTCTTCCTCTATTTATAGGCGTTCTTCGCGGGCCTGGGTGCTCGGAGCAACCCGGCCGGGTCGGCCGCCTAGGGTACCGGGTGGATATGTAGGCCTGCAGGGGCTACTGGCTCAATGGATGGGTGCCACATGGCCCTAGGCTTTATGCAGTGAGCAGCAGGACGCCATGGGCGTCACCGGCAAAGGGGCAACAGTGCTTGTCAGAGTGGTTGGCTGCAGGTGATTTGACGCGTGATGGGAGCTGGTGGGGCGACGTCTGCAACCGGTGAGGTGTACAGTCGATGTCAGATCATGGACGGCCACCCGGGGCTTGACCTGGAAACCGGAGCTGGCATAATGCTAGCCGATCACTCCCGAGTACCCCGAGTAGTGGCCACCCAGGTACCTGATTTCGACAGTTATCGTCTCGACAAAATGAGTGTTCCCAGCACGGCGGCGATCCGAGCCGAGAAGGATGTCCGGTAGTCGGAGATGATCGGGTCATCAACAATATATAAAATTTTTAGGTAAAATTAAATAAAGAAAAACTTAAATCCAGCCCTTTGTCGAATGAATAATCCAGTCACTTTAAGATGTTCTAGGATCAAAGGGAAAAAAAAGAAAAAGGAAAATTAGAAGGGAGAATGATTAAACTATTCTTTTTTTTTTTTTTAAGTAATTGATGATTGAAGTTGATGGCTTTTCCAGCAACCATAGCCGAACTCAACATAAGGTTGAAGAATATCCTTTCGTTGCAGGATGTTTCCACTCCACGGGATCCCACCAGTCTCTCTAAAATGTTAAGGAAAATTTTAATTAGATTTTATGTTTAAATATTCTAGCATCCTTTATAAGATATATAAGTTTTTTTTAAAAATGTTCCGTTAATTTTTTTGTTTTTTAAGGTAAATATGTAATTTAAGTAGTTAAGTAGAGTAACAGTTATGACAAGCGGATCGTTATATAATCCCACCAATATTTCTCTCGTTTCTAGAATGGTTCGAAAAAAAAAAAAGTGAGGATGTGGTTCTTCCTAAAGAAGACTGATCTTCATCACTCTGACAATCGATTATATATAAATAAGAATCAGAAACTTTTATGGTAGAGTTGCATAAGCTCTTCAATTCTGGAAGATCATTTAAATTCAGAAATTGGAATCTGGGAGGCATATGTAATATGCATATGGATAATAAAAAGTTAAAAATATTAAAAAAAAAATTGTGAAACAATAATAAAAAGTTCTTCTAGCTACATCCTCTGTCTCCAAACCCTGTCCCTTTGTCTGTTCCACCAGTAATAGATTTACACCTCAGTCAGTTATTAAAGTCCCACCAACAGAGTTAACGGGAATTCCTCCGTTACTTGACTGGCTGGTCTTCCACAAACACACTATCTTCCTCTCTCAGCACTCTCTCTCCGAACACGCTATCTACCGGTGGTATTGGACAGTTTCCATGCGGTTCCGGCCGGTTGCTACTCTTTCTCTCTCTAAATTTCGATTTCTCTCTCTAAAACATTATAGATACTGATTGAAAATTTTTAAGCCGTGTCAGGGAGGGGGATATTTGGGTCGGTGTGAGATGAGGGTAAAGCTGGAATTTACCATACATTTAATATTGTTGGGCCTCACATATCAGAGACGGTGCTGACATGACGGTGCTAGAAATGAAAGAAAAAAAAAATGATATTATTTTTAATATAATTTATCCCACAAATGCTAAAAATGAAATTAACCCTTATTTCTTCCATGCCTCTGCCGTGTTTACTGCAAAGTGAATAGTGATCATTTTCTTTTTCAAATACAAGCCACCATTACCCAGCAGAGAGAGAGAGCCAACGAGACTATTCTAGAACCCCCAATTTTTAGGACAATAGAGAGATGAAAAGAGAGATCAGTACTCTGAAAAATTGTTATTTTCCTGGGAGAAAAAAAATCAAAAGTAAGAAAATTGATACTTGAACGGAGATGGAGGGGAATCAAGAATTTTTCAAAGCCCAAAACGACAGAACATTTGGGAAATCAACGGATGCCGATCAATGGAAGTGGGATTTTGATTTTATATTATATGCTAGGGAGGAAAAAAAATAATAATAATAAGGAGAACCAACAAAATGAAGAAACTCTCATGGGAGAACTTGATCCCATTTACAACAATCACGAGCCAAAGTATTTATTTAACGTTCTAGTCTCCAAACAACAGACCAAGTAACAAAAAGTTAGATGTTGCAATTTAGTAACAAAAAAAAACTGCTGCAATGTAACCGTAAGCGACCATTGAAACTCCTAGAAATGGCTTGCACACAATGAAATTAGTCAAATTTTTATTATTTTGATCGACAAAAAAGTATTTTGTTTACACAGATTAGACTAAAAATAATTGCACAAAACATATCTTTATATTTTATATTTTTATGGTAAAAAATAGAAGAAAATATCAGTCTAAATTATAATTTTAACACGACAGTTGAAGTGCATAGTTCCGGAAACGATCATGTTAAAGACAACAAGTTTAGGTTTGTTGATTGGGATTGTCCTGTTTAAAATGTGAAGAATGAAAAAAGATGTAGAAAGAATACAATCAAATACCAAAAAAGTCCAGTAACAATGATTATTGAACAATAATTATTTATATAATGTAATCATGTCTATTTTTATCATTCTCGCAAATAGATAATTAAACACCAAACTAGTTTGTCCACATTATTATGGTCAATTATTAATTTTGACATTGATCAATCTGATTTTCCGAAAACATATTTTAACAAAAAGGATTTTGTAAATGTATTATATAATACATATATTATTTCAAAATCGATAATTTTGCCTTTTTTAGCACATATATATATAGCTTTCAATTTCTACAGCAGAAAGGAATATTGCAATAATCCAATACAAAAAGAAAATTAGAGCAAAGCATGAATTTAGAACAGACAGTTGATAACTGTTTAGAAGCGACAGCCTAAAACCAATAAAAAAGGGTCGACAGTTTGATGCAAATGTATCAACAAAAACAAAATGGACTTGAGCATGAAACCAAGATAAAATGGGCACTCCATAAACTATGTAAGAAATATATTTATAGATAATGAAATTTAAAATCAGAATAAGTCTCTACACTTCTCATTTATATTTGTTCGTCCACAACAAGACTGCTTCCCAAGGCCTTTTTTTTTTTTTTTTTTTTTTTCCTCGGATTCAACAAAAGTTGATGAAACTTGCTTATGTTGTAAATATCTAGTTCAATTAGAACTACCATGTACAAATAGATCCGGACAAAAGTAATATTAATCAGCTAGCACATGTCCTGAGAAAAACTTTTTTTTTTTTTTTAATATGTAATAAGTTGCTAAGTATGCATTTTGCTTTTTCGTTTTCTCTTTGACTACATTTTTTTAGTGATTAAATTGTACTATGAACTTGACTCTAATCGGAGCATGTTTATGTTGATTAATTACGTTAGGGTTACAGGCAAGAATGTCATAAATTTGACACCTTCTTATATTTATGCCGATCATAATATTAAAATTGATAATTTTATAATACTAAAATTATCAATTTTAATATTAGAGTGAATAAAATTATAAGAATTGTACTCAAAACATAACTTTTCACTTAATTTTCTTGTTACTACCAAACCCATTATCATGGTTTTACTTTTAGTTGGTTATGAATAAGAGATGTAAATATGCATTGTCCAGCCTGGCCCATGCAAGCATAGACAAAAACAGGATAGGCCTATTAACAAAGGTTGGGCCTATAGCCCGACAGATTAACAACGGTTCGAGACCGACCCTAATGTTTTATGGAAAAACACCCAAATGACACAAATTTAAAATCTATAACACCAACATGATACAAAAAATCAACAATAGACTAACATGACACAAAACTAAACTAAAATAAACTAAAATTTGTGTTATGTTGATCAAGAATAAAGAATTTGTATCATGTTGGTCAATAGATGAAAAAAAAATAGTTATCTAGGTAATTTTCTCAATGTAGTTGTTTTATAATAACTAAAAAATGTGATAAAGAGGTAAATATTTTTATAAAAAAGCTAAAAGGAGTAAATATCATATTTACATAACTGTTTTTTTTTTTAGCAAAGCAGACACATATTTTAGTAACCGTTAAAGTAAATAACATAGGGATATGTGGTAAATAGTAAAAAATGGTCGAAGTTGTGTAAAATTAGTAAAATGGTCCTTTAAAAAAAAAGTGATCAATCAGTCAATCATTGATTGATCATGGTTAGTAAATAATTTGACCAATATTAATATGTATTTTTCACATATTGATTACAGTCAATTATTAACTGGTCAATCACTTATTAACGGTCATTTTCTTAAATAAAAATATTATACCTTTCATTTAAACAAGTGTATAAAAACTACCTATTTACCTAATTTTCCAATAACATATTTGTCATTATATTTTTTAATTACGAGTAAATAGACCATTAACCTGAAATAAAGTTATTTACTTAGTAAATAAATTTAACTAAAAGTAAATTTGTTATTTACTTCAATAATTTCGACAGATTGGTTATTTACTTATGTTATAACTTCTATAATATATATATATACACATATGTAAACTATATTTTCTCCCAAAAGAGAGAGAGAGAGAGAGAAGAAGAAGAAAGAAAGAATGACATTATGTGGTCTGGTCCGTTTTAGTGCAGGGATCATGGAACTAGATCCAGCCCGTCCTTCATGGGGCGGCCCATATTTACAGCTCTAGCTATGAAGGAGCAAAAGACCGTTACATCATCACCTCTCCAACCTTCATGCTTAAAATTCATATTTGTTCCAACACTGATTTAAACATTTTCTACCTCAATATGTTACACCATCTGTCTCATACTTGTAGTTTGCTGGCATAGATTTATGGTCTAGTCAACTAGGTATAAATTATACCTCAACAATAACTCGTAAATGAAAACACCACACATATCCATAATTTGGACCAACATACTAGAGCCATGGAAGCTTCATCTGCATTACTAGTTCTACATTCCCTCTTTTGTTTCTATACCATCCATTTCACTTCCCTCGCAACCATGGCGATGACTACTCGAATTGCTAAACCAAACCCGCTTCAATACAAAAGGCTATCTTCACCGTGTCAATGCTGGATTGTTGTTCGTGAACTTCACCATCGGCCAGCCTCCTCTTCCCCAAATCGCGGTGCTTGACGCAGGCAGCAGCCGCCTATGGATTCTTTGCTATCCTTGCTTAGGCTGCAAGGAAACAAGTGTGCCAATATTCGATCCATCTCGTTCCACGACGTACACACAATTGAAATGCAACGATCCTCGTTGTCTTGACTCATTAGCTCATAGATGCAGGCCTCCTGCCCCATGTCCTTACTCGCAATCTTATGCGAGAGGACTCTCATCAAGCGGAGAACAGGCCACGGAGCAAATCACCTTAGGGACATCGGACGAAGGGACCAAAATAGTACCCGATGTATTGATCGGTTCTGCTAGTGAAAGCGATCACAAGGATATCGACGATTCACGCTTCAATTAGGTATTTGCTCTTGGTTATCATACCGAATCTCTGGTGAGAAAATTAGGATCGAAGTTTCCTTATTGCATAGGAGACTTAAGCGATCATGACTAAGCGATCAACCCCTGTGGAGGTCAGTGGGGTTTATCGAGTTCGATTGGAATGGAGGTGAAAGGCTTCCCATTCGTTCACTCATGGCGGTGATCGATACAGGAACAGTAAGCACGAGGCTGGCCAACGGATATTTCACAACGGAAATATGGAAGACGACCTTGGAGAGATTCCGGAGGTCAGGCTTCAGTTCGGTTACGGCGGTGTAGCTCTGGAATTGGATTACCGTAGTTTGTTCGTGAAAGGTGAATGGAAAACATCATTTTTCTTGGCCATGTCACCTTACATTGACAGAGCAGACTGTAATTGGACTCAACAACATGGGGTTCGACCTTGAGAGGAAAAAAATGTTTGTCCAAAGAGTTGATTGTGAAGATCTCATTGAGGATTAACAATCATGTTGCTTCTTACTCAATCTTTCTAATTTGTTAGTGTCATTTTGTTAAGTGATATGATTCATACATGCATATATACATACTTACATACACATATACATACATATATACATTTAGATATATAGGAAATGTCTCAAGTCCGACAATCGGATAGGTCCAATAGTTGTAACATTTTGTTTGGAATCTTGTAACTAATAGTTTGATTTACATATAACTTTCAATTTAAAATCACGTAAAATAGTACTATTTAAAACTATTAGTGAAAATGATAAGTATGAATTGAAAAATATTACATTGAAATTAACTGACTGTTAAAAAAATATTAAAAAAAATTATAAGTATTGTTTTATAAAGATGTCGTATATGAGAGTAGACTTCCTGCTAAAATAATGACCATGGCATGTGTAGTATATAATTTGAGAGAAAAACATGTACATGTGCCACAAAACAGAACAAGACTCACAAAGAACTCACAGTAAATAGTAATTTTCCAAAAATAATTAAAATAAATAGTAAGTTTTTAACATATTTTAATTAAATAATAGATTTATCATGTAAATGATCTATTAACAAAAAATTTACCTAACAAATGATTCATTTACATTTTGTAACTATGTCATTTACCCGAAAATTTTCTCATTTACCTAATAAATTTACTATTTACTTTAAATATTTTAAAAACATAATGTTTACTTTAATTATTTTCTGAAAACTACTATTTACTTCTTTCTTCCTTTTGTGGCTAGATTAGAGCTGAAAAAACGGGCAGGCTACTTAAGGAAGCGAGCAGACCCAGTCCAGTCTTACAGCCCGGCGGGCAAAAGGATATGAAAAAAATATATATATATATATATATATATTTGAAAAAGGAAAAGACACGGGCAAAGTATCGCTAGTAAATTTACTATTTATTATAAATATTTTAAAAACCTAATGTTTACTTTAATTATTTTCTGAAAACTGAAAATCTGCTGTTTACTTCTTTCTTCCTTTTGTGGCTAGATTAGAGCTGAAAAAAGGAGCAGGTTACACAAGGATGCCAGCAGACCCAGTACGGTCTTAGAGCCCGGCGGGAAAAAGGATATGAATATATATATATATATATATATATATATATAAAAGAAAAAGACACGGGCAAAGCCTGCAAGCCAAGAACCTTGGCCCAGACCGCCCGCATGTCTAGTCTAAGCCGGGTCAAAGAGGCAGGCTACGGGCCAACCAGTTCGGCTCGCTCGTATTTACAGCTTTTCACCAAACCAATAGCAAAACAACAATTTGGTCAATTCATTTCAACCATTAATGCACAATAAAAGGTTTTATTTGAGCAGAAGATAAAAAGATTGTTAGCACAACATTTACAAGGTAAACACTCTCGTCTATCAAACTGGTTGAATATATAATAATAAGTAAAAGTGAGATAAGGAAATTCACAAATGCACTTCTCACTTCTCACTTCTGGCATTTAGGCTCAAACCAAAACAGTGTTTAATCATTTCCCGGGTTACTCCGAGTGAGCAGTCCAATAAATCAGCCCGCTGACCAACACAAATACACACTGCAACACACCCGCTGTTCCTGTCCATACCGAAGGGCCGGTTTTCACGACTGAATCTTGTATCAGGAGACCCACTGATGCCGCTAGAGAAACGAAGGACACGACATATGCAAAGAAAAGCCAGAGCTTCAAATATCCTCCTTCCTAACGCAATTGAACATCAAAGCTGCCAAGGATGCAAATATTCCTGGAAGGTAGTGGACGAAGGAGACTTTGACAGAGCTGCAAACAACGGCGTCGATCCAAAACCACCAACCAGTGCCAAAGATCGCCCCAGCGACGCCTGGTCCAAAGATCGCCCATAGCTCCATCAAATCCATTTATGGCTGCCTTTGCTTCACTATGACAACGAATCCTCCGCAATCTGATTGACAACCAGCAAGGGAAATGGTCGTGTAGCGTCCTGCTCTTGATGGATTTAAGCCCCAAGAAGATCAAGTTCGAGCTTGATGTGAACTGTAAGAATTCCTCCAGTTATTCATCTTATAACATGATTCCATAGAGAACTACTAAATAAAAGACTAGAGCTGTAACTAATATATAAAATACTTAAAAGTTTTCGAATATTAAACGACTTGGATATTAAAATATGTCAGTAAATAAATCAGTTAGGCAGTAAGTAAATCATATTATTAATAAGATTACTAAACTAAACAATCGTAAACAAATAAGTTATCTTGCACACTCAAACAAGCTAAAGTAGCAAATCACAACTCATAAACTTGAACAAGATTGCAATCTAAACTAGTCGTCAATTTTCAACAAAAACAGAACATATGCATGTTTTAGCTGCTACATAATAAACTAGCAAATCAAAAATTTATCGAGTATAAACATAAACAACAACAACAAAAATTCCCACACTCACGGAAACCTGCACATCTGCTAATAAACTGAAACTTGCACGCTTTGTTAAGAAACGACAATTCAGAATGGTTACTAAACTTGTAACTCATACATTTACTAAGAAAGAAACAACTTAAGAAACTTGCACATTGTGTTAATTAAAAACAACCAAGAAACATGCACTCCTTCTATATACAAAACTAAAGCATAAATTTCCCAAGTACTAGGTAAATTAGTTATTAATTTTCAACAAACAACAAAACAAAGGTTACAATATTAGTAAATCAATCAAATTAATTTCTTCTAGACTATTGACTCTCTTTCAATAAACAAGAGAAAGAATAACAACCTTAACAATGTACTGATTTTGTTATTAACTTTCAACTAAAAATAAAGTTTAGAATCAAGTTCTCACTTCAACTATCAAGCACAGAGACTACTCAAATAGTAATTATAGAGACTATTCATTGGAACGTTTCAAATCAATTCAAACTACATCTCCTTTGAAATGACATACGTAAATCAACAATTCCGATCGTCTTCTACCATGCTCTTTGTTACTGAGGATGTAAATTTCACATGCCCCTAATCCAATCATCTTCCGGTCACACCCTTCACATATTAAAAGTAAGAGTAACACAACGCTCCAAGAGTGTGTTTCGTACGAGAGAAAAGTGGAAGGAAGGAAAGGGATGGAGGGATTAGTGGAAGGATTTTAACACTCAGCGTTGTTTGGTACGAGAGAAAAATGGAAGCAAGGGATCAGAAGAGGGACTACAAATCCTTTTTGATCTCTCCTAAATTAGAGATATTATTGGAGAGATTTAATAACAAACATCGTAAGAGAAAGGACCTCTCCATCCTCCCTTATTTCCTTCACCTACGTGATCTACCGCTCCCTCCTTCCTACCAAACACATTCTAACGGCAATAACAATATTCCAAATAGCTAGTGGAGTAATATGAAGAACAGAACATAGTTCACATGCCTATTTCTCCAAATTTCCGTTAATAAAGTAAAAACATGGTTTCCTTGGATAGGAAAATTCTTTGGTAGGTCATGGAAAATTCCCTATTGGTAGGACATAGTTTTCCGCTGTCAGATTTCCATCAAGTCCGTTAAATTATCATACTTTTCTTATTTTGATATCAATCTAACGGGTCTTCAACTGTGTCCCACCACAAAGTCCCCGAAAACATAATTAAAATTATTTTTTAAAAAAAAGTTGTTTCCTTTCTTCTCATTTTAAAGGCTACACATAATTTGGAAAGCAAGAAAGTGAGAACTCAATATGTGATCCTTTCTTTAGCAAATAAGTAAGTAATTTAGTGATCCTTTTTTTTTTTTTTTTTTCCCTCTCTCTCTCCCTAAAAAAATTGCCCAGTAAGATATACGGATTCGACTACAATTTTTTTTTTTTGTAAAGGTACCGCATTTTCTACTCAAATTAAGGGAAAAAAAGTTTTTAATCCTCAATGACCCTGATGAAACCCAAACCATAAATTCCCAAAACATTTCAGCGAATCAGCAAACTTTATCTACTCAAAATTAACATGAACAGAGAAAATCCCAATAACCCAGATCAATATACAAACACAGAACAATTCAATTGACAGTTAATGTCAATAACTCCACAAGCAATATATATATATATATGTGTGTGTATATATATGTATGTTTGTACTATTCGCCTCCAAAAATCATGGAATAATAAACCCAAGCACAATCAGAGAAACCCAAATTAACAAAACCCAAACCGAAAGTCTAAATCGATCGAAATCAGATCTGACCAACCGAAAATTACTAGCCTAAAGGGCTTTGATTGACGAATCTGTAAATCGAAGAAGAGAGAATTGAAATTTCGAAAGGGATTTTACCATTGGCTCTTCTCGAATGGAATGCAAGAGAGATATTCTGGTAGAATACGATCATATATTTTTCATTGGTTGAGAGTATTTTTGTAATAACCAACATTTTTTATAAATTTATGATTTCTTTTTTTTTAGGAATCAAAAGTTTGTATTATGCATGTTAATATGAAATGCTTGATCTGATTTATCAGAATTATGATTTATGTACGATTTAATTCTGGTCAAAGTTTGATCAGAATAATCTACGATACGTTTTAGTCAATATTGCAGTTTTTTAACAGTATAAAATTATACTGTGAAAAATTATTATTACGGATAGCGAAGCCAAATTAGGTATGGGATTATTGTAGAAAAATCAAGCACAATATTTAGAGTAATAAGAACCAAGTAGTTTTTAGTTCTAAGAGAAATTTTTTACGCAGTTCGGTTAAGTGTAGATAAATTCTGGACTGCAGTCCAGTAAAACAATACTGCTATTAGTGAAAACAGTATTTGTAAAATCCTTATTAGTATGATTATGGACTGCATTAAGGGAGGAAAAACCAAATGAAACCTTATTAAGGGACACCTAACCTTGTAATGATTAATTTGGAATTAATTGAATTTTTTTGAAAAGTTTAGAAAGTATTAGCATTGTTAATTGGATCTAATTTGGCCAACAAGCCTTGCTTGTGGCCGGCCACCTCTTGGCTGTAGGGGGGGGGCACATATGTTGCTACTTGATGTCTTAAATGCTTCTTAACCAATAAGGATAATTCTAGGTAATAAAAATTAAATTTTGGCCTTTTATTGTGTGGTAAATTTTGGTTTTGAGTCATTAGGACACATCACTCCTTAGTTCATCTTCTTGCTCTCTTCTCTTCCAAGAAAAAACCGACCATCTTTGAGTGAGAAAAAAAGTGGAGTGGT
The DNA here is from genome assembly GCA_009761775.1 of Ficus carica. Classification (NCBI taxonomy): domain Eukaryota; kingdom Viridiplantae; phylum Streptophyta; class Magnoliopsida; order Rosales; family Moraceae; genus Ficus; species Ficus carica. The sequence goes on along the minus strand of VYVB01000485.1, from coordinate 21,452 downwards.
CAGATTTTTTTGAGTGAAAATCAAGGAGAAAAAAAATTGAAAACCAAGCTTGAATCCACTTCTAAGTTTAAGGTAAATCTATTCAAACCCTTAGCTTTTAATTTGAGTTTTTATTCAATGATTTGGATGTATTTTTCAGCTGGGTATGTATGAGCTTAAGCTCAATTATTTTTCATTCAATGGCTTAGTTTAAATTAGTATGTGCTTGATTTGGTTTAGGGTGAGCTAGATCTAAGTTTTTGTATGCTAAATCTAGGTTTTTGGCTTATATTTTGAAGCTATGCTTTAAATTATGTGCTTGTATGTATATGTTTAGTAGTTGCTGATTATATGTCCCCACATGTCTAGGAAAGATTATGATATGCTTATGTTATGATTAATTTGGTTGTATGTTGAATTAGAATGAGAAAAATCAACTTAAAACCATAAATTGATAAAAAATTGAACTATTTGGTAAAATGATTGAACAAGTGTATGTTAATGGAAATTTTACGTAAAACGCTGCATGTATGATGTAAGCTCACGGTTGCGACCGTTTGAGGTAGGGTGTGCGTTATTTCGCGTATCAAACGATTAAGAAACAAACTGCCAATTTTCGGACCAAACTGGGCAGTAATTTTAAAACGAAATTTTGAAGCCCTTAGAGGCAGATTTTGGAAAAAGTTAAAACTACAAAGTTGTAGAAAATTAAAAATCCTAGGGGGTAACGCGGACAGAATTTGAAAAATAAGCTTCAAAGGCTTCCAGTTTTGTGAAAACCCGAGCCTGGCCAGTCGCAGACCCTATGCACGGCCAGGATTTTTCAATGAGGAAAATGAATAGGTTAAAGGAAAAATTAGGTTTTGTGCAAAAAACGAAAGTTGCAGGAATTTGGGAGATCTACAACTTTCATGAAGAAAACTTTTTCAAATTCAAAGTAGATTTTAAAATAAAACTGAATCTCCAAACTGAGCAGGAAATAGGCAATCCTGCACAGGATTTTCAAAACGGTGCATGAGCAACAAATTCATGTACATGCACTGCTAACTGAAATTTTTGAACTGTTTTCTATGAACGATTTTCAAAACGTTGCAGTTTTACTATCTTTACAAAATAATCAGTTTCAGTTTTATAAAAATGGTTTAAAAAGGTTTTAAAGTATGTTAAGTAAATTAAGAAATTGGTTAACTATGGTAAGACATATAGTAATCAATTATATTACTAAAAATTATTATTGAACTAAGTATATTGAAAGTATACTTATAGTAACCAAATAGGTTACTAATTTTATATGCTAGGTTTTGAAAACCAAGGTTACTTAGGATAACCAAATTGGATACTACTAATGGGTTTTAGGATAGTAACCTAATTATGTTTGGGCTTATACCCAGGGTTACTAACAGTAACCTAAAAAGATATTATAACTAACCAAGATTTGTTTTAAGTAATCAAACATAATACGGATTGATTGTTTTTTTTAGGATAGGTGCCCTAAGGTTACATCTAGTAACCTAATAGGATACCATACTAGTAGGGGACATATAACTAGGGTAAATGTTGAATGTTGGTTAGGATACCAACATTTAATATAATAAAACTATGGTAAGATAGAATGATTCTTACGTCCTTTTTGGAAACAGGCAAGTAACCTGTTGTTGCAATTCGTTGGAGCAACAAACCCTAGCGCTAGTATAACCTGTAAGTACAATTCCGCCTACAGCATAGGCTAATTATTTTTATTGATTGCATGTTTTTAAATTCATGCACTTATGTATATGATGTATATGATTATGTTTTATTATTGTGACATCATGAAGCATGTTCACTAATGATAATGTACATGATAAGAGTAAGATTAAGTTCAAGTAAGAAAATGTTTTAAGTAAGAAATTAAGCAGTTTTAAATAGTGTTGTATCGACCTGCACTAGGTCAGGGTTGGTTCATGGTAATGAGTTGGACAGGGCTGGCCGCCCCAACCATTCCATGACAGCGCGCCACGGTACGTACACTTAAGTTAAGGGCCCATAGTATGTTAAGTTAAGAAAGAATAATAAAGCATAATTGATTCATGCATTGATTAAGTTAAATTGTTTTTGCGGGTTAATAGTTGTACTTGCTGAGCGAAAGCTCACAACTTACGTTTATGCTGTAGGTAAGCTCCCTATGAGCAATACTTGATACAAGATGGTGGGGCATGGCAGGGCTAACTGTGAAACTATGGGATGGAGACCGCTACGCGTTTTGTGTCAAATATATTTCCTTATTACTAAGTTTAATTAGTTGTATTCTAAATTAAGTTTAATACTTAATTACTCAAACAAATATGTTTATATATGGTTATAAGATATTATATGGTCGAGTTACCTTTATAATTGCAACAAAAAGAAAAAAAAAAATATATTCCGTATTTTTCCACTAGTCAAGTAAGTTCAGTTTTTATGTAAGATAAGTACGGTAGCGGCCTACGTAAGGCGGGTCGTTACAGAGTTGGTATCAGAGCGGGATTCCTGCCTTCCGGTTTCACAGTATGCCTGCCAGCGCCATAGTTATTGTAAGTTAATATTATTTTTCGTACGGATATTTATTATGTAAGTGTAATATGATAGCTTGTATGATATAGATTCGAGACTATGGACGATGACCGTGACGCCGCACTAGTGTTCTACGGGATGCAACCTTTGCTGTTCGATGGGACTCAACGAACAGTATCGTTAGCGGGATGGTTGTACGATATGGAGTCGATTTTTGGGATTTGTCATATAGAGGCGCATCTCCAGGTTTTATTAGCCACTCGGTGTCTAGCTGTGGAGGCTAGAGTATGGTGGATGACCGAGGGAGAGCCGGCCATGCCAGGAGGTATATGGGCGGATTTTCGTATTTTGATTATCGCACGTTACGGACCGCCACCAGACGAGGACGCCAACATGCCTGCTCGTGACCCTGAGATTTACAACGATATGTATCTTTCGCGCTTTCTTAGTTACGTTGCAGATTGGAGCGCCTACCCTAATGAGTCGATGGGCCATTATTGTCGACGGTTTCAGGAGGCCATGTTACCTCACATTCCACCGGCCATAGGAGACCCGTTGCTTCAGGCGTTATTTCTTATTCGGGAAGGGTTACCTCCCCACGTTAGAGCTTTTGTTCCGGAGCCTATAGCTGGGATGACATTAGAGGGTATGATAGAGATTATCATGGAGGCGGAGATTATAGTTCAGGGGATACAAGCTGCCGCCCCAGAGGAAGACCAGGTCGTTCCAGTCCATGATGCGGATATTGAGGAGGCTGGAGCAGAGAACGGTGTTATGGACCCCGCAGATATTCCCGAAGACCATCCGGAAGACCCTCCCGTTATCATCGTCGCGAGTGATGATGAGGAAGAAGACTTCGATGATCTTGAGGAGCCGGAGGAAGATCCCGAGGAGATTTTATTTGACCATGCTGATTGGGACGCGGACTCCGACGTTTCTTCCGACAGATAGATAGCGTAGACTCTATAGATTTAGGACGACTTTTTGTACTTATTTCTTTTGACATTAGGATTGTACATAGAATAGTTATGATGGTTAAGTGGTAGACACTTCCATCTTATTTTGACCTTGTATATATAGTAAGTAGTTTATGTATAGTATATGTACATAGTACTATCTAAGTAGGATATATATATATATATATATTTTGTATATGTACAAAAGAACAAGTTTATATATGATACGTATGTGATGTTGTTATGATATTATGATAACGCATTATTTACGATAAATTTATGAAAAAGTTATGATATGATAAGGTGAAATCACGATGGATTTCTATATGACATTTTATGATATGATGTGATGTTATGGAAGGATGTTATACGATATGATATGAATGAAAGAAATGATGTATAAAGTATGATAATATCTTTTCTTGTAACCAAATAGGAATTAGAAAATGGTACGTCCCCGCAAGCAAATAAACCTGAATCCGCAAGAGCCGGATCTTGCCAATGTTGTAGCTACTTTGCAACGACAATTGCTGGAACAGCAGCTGGAAACAAACCGGCTTAGAGAGCAGGTAGCTCGTTTAAATCAGATACCCCAGGCTAATGAAGAGCCACTTCAAGATAACCCTGTACCCCCAGTAGCACCACAGGTACCCGGGGTTCGTCAAGGGGTTCCACGGAATGTAGAAGTCCCGTTAGTGCCAGAAGGGATTCAAGCGAACCCACCCTTAGTTCGGGAAGACCTGTTATTCGAGCGGTTTAGACGAATGAAGGCACCCGAGTTTGAAGGAACTACCGACCCGTTAGAAGCCGACAACTGGTTAATTGATATCCAAGTGATTTTGGATTTTATGGGAATTACAGAGCGAGAAAAAGTTCTATGTGCTTCCTTTGCACTTAAGAAGGATGCTAGACATTGGTGGATGACGGTTCAAATGCGCAAAGATGTTGCAGCAATGAGTTGGCAGGATTTTATTGCGGAATTCAGAATGATGTACTACAACAGCGAAATTTTGGCAGCTCAACAAGACGAGTTCACTAGTATGAAACAAGGATCGATGACAGTGCTAGAGGCTGTTAAGAAATTTGAACAGTTAGCTCGCCTGTGCCCAGAACTTATACCGAACGAAACAGCAAAAGTTAGAAGAATGATGAAGATGTTTCGAACGGACATTGCCAAGCAAGTCAGTGCTGGCAGTAGCCCTCCAACCCAAGTATCTGACTGTATCAGCCGAGCAATAAGAGCCGAGTACTGGATTAACCAGGATAAGGAGGCAAGGGCTCAGATTTTCAAAGCCAAGAAAGAGGAGAAAACGGTGGTGAAACAGTTTCAGCCCCGACAGAATCAGGAATCGTACCCGAAGGGTCAGATCAATAATTCTGGCCAAAATTCCAAACAGTTCGGGAAGAACAAAAGAAAAGGGAATGCTATCGGCCAGGGTCATCAGAGGAACTACCCTCAAAAGAAGAACAACCGGGGGAATGAGAGTAATAGCAATGACTATCCAGTGTGCGCGCAATGTGGAAAGAAGCACCTGGGAGTATGTAGATTGGGGACAAATGCCTGCTATCTTTGTGGAAAGGAAGGCCATTATGCGAGAAATTGCACCATAAACAGCCAGAACCAAAACCCTCAGTACCAGAATAGAAATGCGAACAGTCAGCTGCATGCGGTTCAAGCAAAAATCGAAGGCCCTTCGATCGCCCAAGGAAGATTAGAAGCTCCTGAACCCCAAGCCAGGATTTATGCCTACACAAGGGGAGATGCTGAAGCTGGAACTTCCCATGTGGTGACAGGTCAGATTTCTATCGTCACCTATGATGCAATTGCCCTATTTGATTCTGGTGCCACCCATTCATTTGTGTCGATGGAGCTTGCCCAGAAATTAGGAAGAGGTGTGGTCAATTTAAAGCAACCCTTCAGAACCTCCCTTCCATCAGGAGAAATTTTGTTGTCCGATTCTTGGATGCAAAATGTTCCAGTAATCATTTATGGTAGAGAACTATATGCAGACCTCATCGCAATTAAGCTTCAAGATTACGATGTTATTCTAGGAATGGACTTCCTAAGTAAGTACAACGCTAAGATTGATTGTCGAAAGCGTTGTGTTATGTTTAATCTGCGTGGTGAGGAAGAATTTAATTTCATCGGTCAGTCCCGAAATTCCTCAACTAGGCTAGTATCGGCATTGAAGGCATACAAAATGTTGGCTAGTGGATGTCAAGGATATCTTGCTAACATGGTGGACAAAGAACAAGAGATGGAGTTAAAGCCGGAAGATGTTCCAATCATCAGGGATTATGTGGATGTCTTTCCAAAAGATTTGCCAGGACTTCCTCCCGAGCGGGAAATTTCTTTCGAGATAGAATTATTGCCTGGAGCTGCACCAATATCAAAAGCGCCTTACCGTATGGCCCCAGCCGAACTTAGGGAACTCCAAGTACAATTACAAGAACTGCTGGACAAAGGATTCATTCGTCAAAGCCATTCCCCATGGGGAGCACCGGTTCTATTCGTCAAAAAGAAAGATGGAACGTTGCGGATGTGCATCGATTATCGTGAGTTGAATAAGATTACGATTAAGAATAAGTATCCTCTCCCTAGAATAGATGATCTTTTTGATCAACTTAGGGGAGCAGTAGTATTCTCGAAGGTGGATTTGCGATCGGGATACCATCAACTCAGAATCAAGGAGGTGGATATTTCTAAGACGGCTTTTCGAACCCGTTACGGACATTATGAGTTTCTTGTCATGCCATTTGGACTGACCAATGCACCAGCTGCTTTTATGGATCTTATGAACCGAGTTTTTAAAGAGTACTTAGACAAGTTTGTCATAGTTTTCATCGACGATATTTTGATCTACTCAAAATCCAGGAAGGAACACGAGCAACACCTCAGGATGGTTTTGGAGACGTTAAGACGGAATCAGCTCTACGCCAAATTCACAAAATGTGAATTTTGGTTGGAAAAAGTTCACTTCTTAGGTCATGTGGTTTTAAAGGAAGGAATTTCCGTTGATCCTGCTAAAGTAGAGGCGGTTAGTACGTGGCAAGCACCCAAAAACGTCACTGAGATACGAAGCTTTCTTGGTTTAGCTGGATACTACCGACGTTTCGTTGAAGGATTCTCCAAGATTGCAGCACCCCTTACGGCTCTTACACGGAAAGGAAAGAAATTCGAGTGGACACAAAAATGTGAAGAAAACTTTCAAGAGCTTAAGAAGAAACTTACTAGTGCTCCAGTGTTGATAATTCCTGATGTAGACGCAGGAAATTTTGTGATTTACAGTGATGCTTCTAAGACAGGACTAGGGGCAGTCCTAATGCAAAACGGAAATGTGGTCGCCTATGCCTCACGCCAACTGAAGGATCACGAACGGAACTATCCGACGCATGATTTGGAGCTCGCAGCGGTGGTTTTCGCTTTAAAAATCTGGAGACATTATTTGTATGGGAATAGATGTGAGATTTATACCGATCATCAAAGTCTCAAATACATCTTCACCCAAAAGGAGCTCAATATGAGACAGCGTAGATGGCTAGAACTCGTGAAGGATTACGATTGTGAAATCCTTTACCATCCTGGAAAAGCGAACAAGGTAGCAGATGCTCTAAGCAGGAAATCATCTGGTATGCTGATGTCTCTTGGAACGATGCCCAAGCCACTTCAAAAGGAGATTTCCGATTTTGATATGGAGATGATAGCAGGGAAATTGGCTGTTCTGACTCTCCAGTCCAATCTTCTAGAATCCATTAAGCTTCATCAAGGGAAGGATTCCTTTCTACAAAAGGCGCAACTTTTTGGTGGAAAGAATAATGAGTTTAAGACCTCTTCGAATGGGGTAGTTCATTTCAAGGGAAGGATTTGCGTTCCTAACTTCGAGCTTTTAAAGAAACAGATCATGTCTGAAGCTCATGAGACGCCATATTCGATACATCCCGGAGCTACCAAGATGTACCAGGACCTCAGAGAAAACTATTGGTGGCCAAATATGAAGAATGAAATTGCAGATTTTGTTTCAAAATGCCTAACTTGTCAGAAAGTTAAGGCTGAACACCGGCAACCTGGTGGAGATCTTCAGAAAATCGAGCTTCCAGAGTGGAAATGGGAGCAAACTACTATGGATTTTGTAGTTGGATTACCCAGGACCGCTAGTGGGAATGACATGATTTGGGTAATTGTAGATAGATTAACCAAATCAGCCCACTTTATTGCTATCAAGGCTACCTTTTCAGTAGAGAGACTAGCTGAAATTTACATATCCCAAATTGTTAGGCTACATGGAGTGCCAAAATCTATCATTTCAGATCGTGATGGGCGTTTTACTTCTCGATTCTGGAAGAGTGTTCACACAGCTATGGGATCAAAACTGAAGTTCAGTACAGCTTTTCACCCTCAGACTGATGGACAATCGGAACGGACGATCCAGACGCTAGAGGATATGCTAAGGTCATGTGTTATGGATTTCAAAGGAAGCTGGGATCAGAGGCTACCTCTAATCGAATTTTCTTATAATAACAGTTATCACGCCTCAATTGGTATGGCTCCATTTGAAGCGTTATATGGAAGAAAATGTCGATCTCCCATTCATTGGCAAGAAGTTGGACAGAAGCAGCTTCAAACTACGGACTTCATTACAAAGACTTCAGAGGATATCAAGATGATCAAACAGAGACTCGACGTAGCTTTCAGTCGACAGAAAAGTTATGCTGATAAACGTCGAAGACCCTTAGAATTCCACGTTGGAGATTCTGTTTTTCTTAAGATTGCTCCTATGAAGGGAATTATGAGATTTGGTAAAAAGGGAAAGCTTAGTCCGAGATATACAGGACCATTTGAAATCCTTGAGAGGATTGGAAAAGTAGCCTATAAGCTTGCCTTGCCGCCAGAATTAGCTTCTGTACACAATGTATTCCACATTTCGATGCTGAAAAAGTATGTACCTGATTCTTCCCATGTGTTAAGTCAAGAACCAATCGAAGTCCAAACGGATTTGACGTATGAAGAAAAGCCAGTTCGGATTCTGGATCGGGAAGAAAAGGTTTTAAGAAACAAAACCATTCCTATGGTTAAAGTGTTATGGCGGAATCATAATATTGAAGAAGCAACGTGGGAATTAGAAGAGGACATGAAAAAGAATTATCCCAATTTGTTTTGATTTTCGGGGACGAAAATTTTTTTAAGGGGGGTAGATTGTAATAACCAACATTTTTTATAAATTTATGATTTCTTTTTTTTTAGGAATCAAAAGTTTGTATTATGCATGTTAATATGAAATGCTTGATCTGATTTATCAGAATTATGATTTATGTACGATTTAATTCTGGTCAAAGTTTGATCAGAATAATCTACGATACGTTTTAGTCAATATTGCAGTTTTTTAACAGTATAAAATTATACTGTGAAAAATTATTATTACGGATAGCGAAGCCAAATTAGGTATGGGATTATTGTAGAAAAATCAAGCACAATATTTAGAGTAATAAGAACCAAGTAGTTTTTAGTTCTAAGAGAAATTTTTTACGCAGTTCGGTTAAGTGTAGATAAATTCTGGACTGCAGTCCAGTAAAACAATACTGCTATTAGTGAAAACAGTATTTGTAAAATCCTTATTAGTATGATTATGGACTGCATTAAGGGAGGAAAAACCAAATGAAACCTTATTAAGGGACACCTAACCTTGTAATGATTAATTTGGAATTAATTGAATTTTTTTGAAAAGTTTAGAAAGTATTAGCATTGTTAATTGGATCTAATTTGGCCAACAAGCCTTGCTTGTGGCCGGCCACCTCTTGGCTGTAGGGGGGGGGCACATATGTTGCTACTTGATGTCTTAAATGCTTCTTAACCAATAAGGATAATTCTAGGTAATAAAAATTAAATTTTGGCCTTTTATTGTGTGGTAAATTTTGGTTTTGAGTCATTAGGACACATCACTCCTTAGTTCATCTTCTTGCTCTCTTCTCTTCCAAGAAAAAACCGACCATCTTTGAGTGAGAAAAAAAGTGGAGTGGTCAGATTTTTTTGAGTGAAAATCAAGGAGAAAAAAAATTGAAAACCAAGCTTGAATCCACTTCTAAGTTTAAGGTAAATCTATTCAAACCCTTAGCTTTTAATTTGAGTTTTTATTCAATGATTTGGATGTATTTTTCAGCTGGGTATGTATGAGCTTAAGCTCAATTATTTTTCATTCAATGGCTTAGTTTAAATTAGTATGTGCTTGATTTGGTTTAGGGTGAGCTAGATCTAAGTTTTTGTATGCTAAATCTAGGTTTTTGGCTTATATTTTGAAGCTATGCTTTAAATTATGTGCTTGTATGTATATGTTTAGTAGTTGCTGATTATATGTCCCCACATGTCTAGGAAAGATTATGATATGCTTATGTTATGATTAATTTGGTTGTATGTTGAATTAGAATGAGAAAAATCAACTTAAAACCATAAATTGATAAAAAATTGAACTATTTGGTAAAATGATTGAACAAGTGTATGTTAATGGAAATTTTACGTAAAACGCTGCATGTATGATGTAAGCTCACGGTTGCGACCGTTTGAGGTAGGGTGTGCGTTATTTCGCGTATCAAACGATTAAGAAACAAACTGCCAATTTTCGGACCAAACTGGGCAGTAATTTTAAAACGAAATTTTGAAGCCCTTAGAGGCAGATTTTGGAAAAAGTTAAAACTACAAAGTTGTAGAAAATTAAAAATCCTAGGGGGTAACGCGGACAGAATTTGAAAAATAAGCTTCAAAGGCTTCCAGTTTTGTGAAAACCCGAGCCTGGCCAGTCGCAGACCCTATGCACGGCCAGGATTTTTCAATGAGGAAAATGAATAGGTTAAAGGAAAAATTAGGTTTTGTGCAAAAAACGAAAGTTGCAGGAATTTGGGAGATCTACAACTTTCATGAAGAAAACTTTTTCAAATTCAAAGTAGATTTTAAAATAAAACTGAATCTCCAAACTGAGCAGGAAATAGGCAATCCTGCACAGGATTTTCAAAACGGTGCATGAGCAACAAATTCATGTACATGCACTGCTAACTGAAATTTTTGAACTGTTTTCTATGAACGATTTTCAAAACGTTGCAGTTTTACTATCTTTACAAAATAATCAGTTTCAGTTTTATAAAAATGGTTTAAAAAGGTTTTAAAGTATGTTAAGTAAATTAAGAAATTGGTTAACTATGGTAAGACATATAGTAATCAATTATATTACTAAAAATTATTATTGAACTAAGTATATTGAAAGTATACTTATAGTAACCAAATAGGTTACTAATTTTATATGCTAGGTTTTGAAAACCAAGGTTACTTAGGATAACCAAATTGGATACTACTAATGGGTTTTAGGATAGTAACCTAATTATGTTTGGGCTTATACCCAGGGTTACTAACAGTAACCTAAAAAGATATTATAACTAACCAAGATTTGTTTTAAGTAATCAAACATAATACGGATTGATTGTTTTTTTTAGGATAGGTGCCCTAAGGTTACATCTAGTAACCTAATAGGATACCATACTAGTAGGGGACATATAACTAGGGTAAATGTTGAATGTTGGTTAGGATACCAACATTTAATATAATAAAACTATGGTAAGATAGAATGATTCTTACGTCCTTTTTGGAAACAGGCAAGTAACCTGTTGTTGCAATTCGTTGGAGCAACAAACCCTAGCGCTAGTATAACCTGTAAGTACAATTCCGCCTACAGCATAGGCTAATTATTTTTATTGATTGCATGTTTTTAAATTCATGCACTTATGTATATGATGTATATGATTATGTTTTATTATTGTGACATCATGAAGCATGTTCACTAATGATAATGTACATGATAAGAGTAAGATTAAGTTCAAGTAAGAAAATGTTTTAAGTAAGAAATTAAGCAGTTTTAAATAGTGTTGTATCGACCTGCACTAGGTCAGGGTTGGTTCATGGTAATGAGTTGGACAGGGCTGGCCGCCCCAACCATTCCATGACAGCGCGCCACGGTACGTACACTTAAGTTAAGGGCCCATAGTATGTTAAGTTAAGAAAGAATAATAAAGCATAATTGATTCATGCATTGATTAAGTTAAATTGTTTTTGCGGGTTAATAGTTGTACTTGCTGAGCGAAAGCTCACAACTTACGTTTATGCTGTAGGTAAGCTCCCTATGAGCAATACTTGATACAAGATGGTGGGGCATGGCAGGGCTAACTGTGAAACTATGGGATGGAGACCGCTACGCGTTTTGTGTCAAATATATTTCCTTATTACTAAGTTTAATTAGTTGTATTCTAAATTAAGTTTAATACTTAATTACTCAAACAAATATGTTTATATATGGTTATAAGATATTATATGGTCGAGTTACCTTTATAATTGCAACAAAAAGAAAAAAAAAAATATATTCCGTATTTTTCCACTAGTCAAGTAAGTTCAGTTTTTATGTAAGATAAGTACGGTAGCGGCCTACGTAAGGCGGGTCGTTACAGAGTTGGTATCAGAGCGGGATTCCTGCCTTCCGGTTTCACAGTATGCCTGCCAGCGCCATAGTTATTGTAAGTTAATATTATTTTTCGTACGGATATTTATTATGTAAGTGTAATATGATAGCTTGTATGATATAGATTCGAGACTATGGACGATGACCGTGACGCCGCACTAGTGTTCTACGGGATGCAACCTTTGCTGTTCGATGGGACTCAACGAACAGTATCGTTAGCGGGATGGTTGTACGATATGGAGTCGATTTTTGGGATTTGTCATATAGAGGCGCATCTCCAGGTTTTATTAGCCACTCGGTGTCTAGCTGTGGAGGCTAGAGTATGGTGGATGACCGAGGGAGAGCCGGCCATGCCAGGAGGTATATGGGCGGATTTTCGTATTTTGATTATCGCACGTTACGGACCGCCACCAGACGAGGACGCCAACATGCCTGCTCGTGACCCTGAGATTTACAACGATATGTATCTTTCGCGCTTTCTTAGTTACGTTGCAGATTGGAGCGCCTACCCTAATGAGTCGATGGGCCATTATTGTCGACGGTTTCAGGAGGCCATGTTACCTCACATTCCACCGGCCATAGGAGACCCGTTGCTTCAGGCGTTATTTCTTATTCGGGAAGGGTTACCTCCCCACGTTAGAGCTTTTGTTCCGGAGCCTATAGCTGGGATGACATTAGAGGGTATGATAGAGATTATCATGGAGGCGGAGATTATAGTTCAGGGGATACAAGCTGCCGCCCCAGAGGAAGACCAGGTCGTTCCAGTCCATGATGCGGATATTGAGGAGGCTGGAGCAGAGAACGGTGTTATGGACCCCGCAGATATTCCCGAAGACCATCCGGAAGACCCTCCCGTTATCATCGTCGCGAGTGATGATGAGGAAGAAGACTTCGATGATCTTGAGGAGCCGGAGGAAGATCCCGAGGAGATTTTATTTGACCATGCTGATTGGGACGCGGACTCCGACGTTTCTTCCGACAGATAGATAGCGTAGACTCTATAGATTTAGGACGACTTTTTGTACTTATTTCTTTTGACATTAGGATTGTACATAGAATAGTTATGATGGTTAAGTGGTAGACACTTCCATCTTATTTTGACCTTGTATATATAGTAAGTAGTTTATGTATAGTATATGTACATAGTACTATCTAAGTAGGATATATATATATATATATATTTTGTATATGTACAAAAGAACAAGTTTATATATGATACGTATGTGATGTTGTTATGATATTATGATAACGCATTATTTACGATAAATTTATGAAAAAGTTATGATATGATAAGGTGAAATCACGATGGATTTCTATATGACATTTTATGATATGATGTGATGTTATGGAAGGATGTTATACGATATGATATGAATGAAAGAAATGATGTATAAAGTATGATAATATCTTTTCTTGTAACCAAATAGGAATTAGAAAATGGTACGTCCCCGCAAGCAAATAAACCTGAATCCGCAAGAGCCGGATCTTGCCAATGTTGTAGCTACTTTGCAACGACAATTGCTGGAACAGCAGCTGGAAACAAACCGGCTTAGAGAGCAGGTAGCTCGTTTAAATCAGATACCCCAGGCTAATGAAGAGCCACTTCAAGATAACCCTGTACCCCCAGTAGCACCACAGGTACCCGGGGTTCGTCAAGGGGTTCCACGGAATGTAGAAGTCCCGTTAGTGCCAGAAGGGATTCAAGCGAACCCACCCTTAGTTCGGGAAGACCTGTTATTCGAGCGGTTTAGACGAATGAAGGCACCCGAGTTTGAAGGAACTACCGACCCGTTAGAAGCCGACAACTGGTTAATTGATATCCAAGTGATTTTGGATTTTATGGGAATTACAGAGCGAGAAAAAGTTCTATGTGCTTCCTTTGCACTTAAGAAGGATGCTAGACATTGGTGGATGACGGTTCAAATGCGCAAAGATGTTGCAGCAATGAGTTGGCAGGATTTTGTTGCGGAATTCAGAATGATGTACTACAACAGCGAAATTTTGGCAGCTCAACAAGACGAGTTCACTAGTATGAAACAAGGATCGATGACAGTGCTAGAGGCTGTTAAGAAATTTGAACAGTTAGCTCGCCTGTGCCCAGAACTTATACCGAACGAAACAGCAAAAGTTAGAAGAATGATGAAGATGTTTCGAACGGACATTGCCAAGCAAGTCAGTGCTGGCAGTAGCCCTCCAACCCAAGTATCTGACTGTATCAGCCGAGCAATAAGAGCCGAGTACTGGATTAACCAGGATAAGGAGGCAAGGGCTCAGATTTTCAAAGCCAAGAAAGAGGAGAAAACGGTGGTGAAACAGTTTCAGCCCCGACAGAATCAGGAATCGTACCCGAAGGGTCAGATCAATAATTCTGGCCAAAATTCCAAACAGTTCGGGAAGAACAAAAGAAAAGGGAATGCTATCGGCCAGGGTCATCAGAGGAACTACCCTCAAAAGAAGAACAACCGGGGGAATGAGAGTAATAGCAATGACTATCCAGTGTGCGCGCAATGTGGAAAGAAGCACCTGGGAGTATGTAGATTGGGGACAAATGCCTGCTATCTTTGTGGAAAGGAAGGCCATTATGCGAGAAATTGCACCATAAACAGCCAGAACCAAAACCCTCAGTACCAGAATAGAAATGCGAACAGTCAGCTGCATGCGGTTCAAGCAAAAATCGAAGGCCCTTCGATCGCCCAAGGAAGATTAGAAGCTCCTGAACCCCAAGCCAGGATTTATGCCTACACAAGGGGAGATGCTGAAGCTGGAACTTCCCATGTGGTGACAGGTCAGATTTCTATCGTCACCTATGATGCAATTGCCCTATTTGATTCTGGTGCCACCCATTCATTTGTGTCGATGGAGCTTGCCCAGAAATTAGGAAGAGGTGTGGTCAATTTAAAGCAACCCTTCAGAACCTCCCTTCCATCAGGAGAAATTTTGTTGTCCGATTCTTGGATGCAAAATGTTCCAGTAATCATTTATGGTAGAGAACTATATGCAGACCTCATCGCAATTAAGCTTCAAGATTACGATGTTATTCTAGGAATGGACTTCCTAAGTAAGTACAACGCTAAGATTGATTGTCGAAAGCGTTGTGTTATGTTTAATCTGCGTGGTGAGGAAGAATTTAATTTCATCGGTCAGTCCCGAAATTCCTCAACTAGGCTAGTATCGGCATTGAAGGCATACAAAATGTTGGCTAGTGGATGTCAAGGATATCTTGCTAACATGGTGGACAAAGAACAAGAGATGGAGTTAAAGCCGGAAGATGTTCCAATCATCAGGGATTATGTGGATGTCTTTCCAAAAGATTTGCCAGGACTTCCTCCCGAGCGGGAAATTTCTTTCGAGATAGAATTATTGCCTGGAGCTGCACCAATATCAAAAGCGCCTTACCGTATGGCCCCAGCCGAACTTAGGGAACTCCAAGTACAATTACAAGAACTGCTGGACAAAGGATTCATTCGTCAAAGCCATTCCCCATGGGGAGCACCGGTTCTATTCGTCAAAAAGAAAGATGGAACGTTGCGGATGTGCATCGATTATCGTGAGTTGAATAAGATTACGATTAAGAATAAGTATCCTCTCCCTAGAATAGATGATCTTTTTGATCAACTTAGGGGAGCAGTAGTATTCTCGAAGGTGGATTTGCGATCGGGATACCATCAACTCAGAATCAAGGAGGTGGATATTTCTAAGACGGCTTTTCGAACCCGTTACGGACATTATGAGTTTCTTGTCATGCCATTTGGACTGACCAATGCACCAGCTGCTTTTATGGATC
Source organism: Ficus carica (assembly GCA_009761775.1). Lineage (NCBI taxonomy): Eukaryota > Viridiplantae > Streptophyta > Magnoliopsida > Rosales > Moraceae > Ficus > Ficus carica. Next base: position 5,709 of record VYVB01000485.1, on the reverse strand, counting down.
TTATGAACCGAGTTTTTAAAGAGTACTTAGACAAGTTTGTCATAGTTTTCATCGACGATATTTTGATCTACTCAAAATCCAGGAAGGAACACGAGCAACACCTCAGGATGGTTTTGGAGACGTTAAGACGGAATCAGCTCTACGCCAAATTCACAAAATGTGAATTTTGGTTGGAAAAAGTTCACTTCTTAGGTCATGTGGTTTTAAAGGAAGGAATTTCCGTTGATCCTGCTAAAGTAGAGGCGGTTAGTACGTGGCAAGCACCCAAAAACGTCACTGAGATACGAAGCTTTCTTGGTTTAGCTGGATACTACCGACGTTTCGTTGAAGGATTCTCCAAGATTGCAGCACCCCTTACGGCTCTTACACGGAAAGGAAAGAAATTCGAGTGGACACAAAAATGTGAAGAAAACTTTCAAGAGCTTAAGAAGAAACTTACTAGTGCTCCAGTGTTGATAATTCCTGATGTAGACGCAGGAAATTTTGTGATTTACAGTGATGCTTCTAAGACAGGACTAGGGGCAGTCCTAATGCAAAACGGAAATGTGGTCGCCTATGCCTCACGCCAACTGAAGGATCACGAACGGAACTATCCGACGCATGATTTGGAGCTCGCAGCGGTGGTTTTCGCTTTAAAAATCTGGAGACATTATTTGTATGGGAATAGATGTGAGATTTATACCGATCATCAAAGTCTCAAATACATCTTCACCCAAAAGGAGCTCAATATGAGACAGCGTAGATGGCTAGAACTCGTGAAGGATTACGATTGTGAAATCCTTTACCATCCTGGAAAAGCGAACAAGGTAGCAGATGCTCTAAGCAGGAAATCATCTGGTATGCTGATGTCTCTTGGAACGATGCCCAAGCCACTTCAAAAGGAGATTTCCGATTTTGATATGGAGATGATAGCAGGGAAATTGGCTGTTCTGACTCTCCAGTCCAATCTTCTAGAATCCATTAAGCTTCATCAAGGGAAGGATTCCTTTCTACAAAAGGCGCAACTTTTTGGTGGAAAGAATAATGAGTTTAAGACCTCTTCGAATGGGGTAGTTCATTTCAAGGGAAGGATTTGCGTTCCTAACTTCGAGCTTTTAAAGAAACAGATCATGTCTGAAGCTCATGAGACGCCATATTCGATACATCCCGGAGCTACCAAGATGTACCAGGACCTCAGAGAAAACTATTGGTGGCCAAATATGAAGAATGAAATTGCAGATTTTGTTTCAAAATGCCTAACTTGTCAGAAAGTTAAGGCTGAACACCGGCAACCTGGTGGAGATCTTCAGAAAATCGAGCTTCCAGAGTGGAAATGGGAGCAAACTACTATGGATTTTGTAGTTGGATTACCCAGGACCGCTAGTGGGAATGACATGATTTGGGTAATTGTAGATAGATTAACCAAATCAGCCCACTTTATTGCTATCAAGGCTACCTTTTCAGTAGAGAGACTAGCTGAAATTTACATATCCCAAATTGTTAGGCTACATGGAGTGCCAAAATCTATCATTTCAGATCGTGATGGGCGTTTTACTTCTCGATTCTGGAAGAGTGTTCACACAGCTATGGGATCAAAACTGAAGTTCAGTACAGCTTTTCACCCTCAGACTGATGGACAATCGGAACGGACGATCCAGACGCTAGAGGATATGCTAAGGTCATGTGTTATGGATTTCAAAGGAAGCTGGGATCAGAGGCTACCTCTAATCGAATTTTCTTATAATAACAGTTATCACGCCTCAATTGGTATGGCTCCATTTGAAGCGTTATATGGAAGAAAATGTCGATCTCCCATTCATTGGCAAGAAGTTGGACAGAAGCAGCTTCAAACTACGGACTTCATTACAAAGACTTCAGAGGATATCAAGATGATCAAACAGAGACTCGACGTAGCTTTCAGTCGACAGAAAAGTTATGCTGATAAACGTCGAAGACCCTTAGAATTCCACGTTGGAGATTCTGTTTTTCTTAAGATTGCTCCTATGAAGGGAATTATGAGATTTGGTAAAAAGGGAAAGCTTAGTCCGAGATATACAGGACCATTTGAAATCCTTGAGAGGATTGGAAAAGTAGCCTATAAGCTTGCCTTGCCGCCAGAATTAGCTTCTGTACACAATGTATTCCACATTTCGATGCTGAAAAAGTATGTACCTGATTCTTCCCATGTGTTAAGTCAAGAACCAATCGAAGTCCAAACGGATTTGACGTATGAAGAAAAGCCAGTTCGGATTCTGGATCGGGAAGAAAAGGTTTTAAGAAACAAAACCATTCCTATGGTTAAAGTGTTATGGCGGAATCATAATATTGAAGAAGCAACGTGGGAATTAGAAGAGGACATGAAAAAGAATTATCCCAATTTGTTTTGATTTTCGGGGACGAAAATTTTTTTAAGGGGGGTAGATTGTAATAACCAACATTTTTTATAAATTTATGATTTCTTTTTTTTTAGGAATCAAAAGTTTGTATTATGCATGTTAATATGAAATGCTTGATCTGATTTATCAGAATTATGATTTATGTACGATTTAATTCTGGTCAAAGTTTGATCAGAATAATCTACGATACGTTTTAGTCAATATTGCAGTTTTTTAACAGTATAAAATTATACTGTGAAAAATTATTATTACGGATAGCGAAGCCAAATTAGGTATGGGATTATTGTAGAAAAATCAAGCACAATATTTAGAGTAATAAGAACCAAGTAGTTTTTAGTTCTAAGAGAAATTTTTTACGCAGTTCGGTTAAGTGTAGATAAATTCTGGACTGCAGTCCAGTAAAACAATACTGCTATTAGTGAAAACAGTATTTGTAAAATCCTTATTAGTATGATTATGGACTGCATTAAGGGAGGAAAAACCAAATGAAACCTTATTAAGGGACACCTAACCTTGTAATGATTAATTTGGAATTAATTGAATTTTTTTGAAAAGTTTAGAAAGTATTAGCATTGTTAATTGGATCTAATTTGGCCAACAAGCCTTGCTTGTGGCCGGCCACCTCTTGGCTGTAGGGGGGGGGCACATATGTTGCTACTTGATGTCTTAAATGCTTCTTAACCAATAAGGATAATTCTAGGTAATAAAAATTAAATTTTGGCCTTTTATTGTGTGGTAAATTTTGGTTTTGAGTCATTAGGACACATCACTCCTTAGTTCATCTTCTTGCTCTCTTCTCTTCCAAGAAAAAACCGACCATCTTTGAGTGAGAAAAAAAGTGGAGTGGTCAGATTTTTTTGAGTGAAAATCAAGGAGAAAAAAATTGAAAACCAAGCTTGAATCCACTTCTAAGTTTAAGGTAAATCTATTCAAACCCTTAGCTTTTAATTTGAGTTTTTATTCAATGATTTGGATGTATTTTTCAGCTGGGTATGTATGAGCTTAAGCTCAATTATTTTTCATTCAATGGCTTAGTTTAAATTAGTATGTGCTTGATTTGGTTTAGGGTGAGCTAGATCTAAGTTTTTGTATGCTAAATCTAGGTTTTTGGCTTATATTTTGAAGCTATGCTTTAAATTATGTGCTTGTATGTATATGTTTAGTAGTTGCTGATTATATGTCCCCACATGTCTAGGAAAGATTATGATATGCTTATGTTATGATTAATTTGGTTGTATGTTGAATTAGAATGAGAAAAATCAACTTAAAACCATAAATTGATAAAAAATTGAACTATTTGGTAAAATGATTGAACAAGTGTATGTTAATGGAAATTTTACGTAAAACGCTGCATGTATGATGTAAGCTCACGGTTGCGACCGTTTGAGGTAGGGTGTGCGTTATTTCGCGTATCAAACGATTAAGAAACAAACTGCCAATTTTCGGACCAAACTGGGCAGTAATTTTAAAACGAAATTTTGAAGCCCTTAGAGGCAGATTTTGGAAAAAGTTAAAACTACAAAGTTGTAGAAAATTAAAAATCCTAGGGGGTAACGCGGACAGAATTTGAAAAATAAGCTTCAAAGGCTTCCAGTTTTGTGAAAACCCGAGCCTGGCCAGTCGCAGACCCTATGCACGGCCAGGATTTTTCAATGAGGAAAATGAATAGGTTAAAGGAAAAATTAGGTTTTGTGCAAAAAACGAAAGTTGCAGGAATTTGGGAGATCTACAACTTTCATGAAGAAAACTTTTTCAAATTCAAAGTAGATTTTAAAATAAAACTGAATCTCCAAACTGAGCAGGAAATAGGCAATCCTGCACAGGATTTTCAAAACGGTGCATGAGCAACAAATTCATGTACATGCACTGCTAACTGAAATTTTTGAACTGTTTTCTATGAACGATTTTCAAAACGTTGCAGTTTTACTATCTTTACAAAATAATCAGTTTCAGTTTTATAAAAATGGTTTAAAAAGGTTTTAAAGTATGTTAAGTAAATTAAGAAATTGGTTAACTATGGTAAGACATATAGTAATCAATTATATTACTAAAAATTATTATTGAACTAAGTATATTGAAAGTATACTTATAGTAACCAAATAGGTTACTAATTTTATATGCTAGGTTTTGAAAACCAAGGTTACTTAGGATAACCAAATTGGATACTACTAATGGGTTTTAGGATAGTAACCTAATTATGTTTGGGCTTATACCCAGGGTTACTAACAGTAACCTAAAAAGATATTATAACTAACCAAGATTTGTTTTAAGTAATCAAACATAATACGGATTGATTGTTTTTTTTAGGATAGGTGCCCTAAGGTTACATCTAGTAACCTAATAGGATACCATACTAGTAGGGGACATATAACTAGGGTAAATGTTGAATGTTGGTTAGGATACCAACATTTAATATAATAAAACTATGGTAAGATAGAATGATTCTTACGTCCTTTTTGGAAACAGGCAAGTAACCTGTTGTTGCAATTCGTTGGAGCAACAAACCCTAGCGCTAGTATAACCTGTAAGTACAATTCCGCCTACAGCATAGGCTAATTATTTTTATTGATTGCATGTTTTTAAATTCATGCACTTATGTATATGATGTATATGATTATGTTTTATTATTGTGACATCATGAAGCATGTTCACTAATGATAATGTACATGATAAGAGTAAGATTAAGTTCAAGTAAGAAAATGTTTTAAGTAAGAAATTAAGCAGTTTTAAATAGTGTTGTATCGACCTGCACTAGGTCAGGGTTGGTTCATGGTAATGAGTTGGACAGGGCTGGCCGCCCCAACCATTCCATGACAGCGCGCCACGGTACGTACACTTAAGTTAAGGGCCCATAGTATGTTAAGTTAAGAAAGAATAATAAAGCATAATTGATTCATGCATTGATTAAGTTAAATTGTTTTTGCGGGTTAATAGTTGTACTTGCTGAGCGAAAGCTCACAACTTACGTTTATGCTGTAGGTAAGCTCCCTATGAGCAATACTTGATACAAGATGGTGGGGCATGGCAGGGCTAACTGTGAAACTATGGGATGGAGACCGCTACGCGTTTTGTGTCAAATATATTTCCTTATTACTAAGTTTAATTAGTTGTATTCTAAATTAAGTTTAATACTTAATTACTCAAACAAATATGTTTATATATGGTTATAAGATATTATATGGTCGAGTTACCTTTATAATTGCAACAAAAAGAAAAAAAAAAAATATATTCCGTATTTTTCCACTAGTCAAGTAAGTTCAGTTTTTATGTAAGATAAGTACGGTAGCGGCCTACGTAAGGCGGGTCGTTACAGAGTTGGTATCAGAGCGGGATT